>QJPP01002039.1:0-68720 GCA_003996215.1 Jaltomata sinuosa | reverse complement strand
GTATCTCGGTGCTTGAATTGCCAGCAGGTTAAGTTCGAGCACATGAGACCTGGTGGTTTGATGCAGCGACTTCCCATTCCTGAGTGGAAGTGGGAAGGGATTACTATGGACTTCGTTGTTGGTTTGCCTCGTACTTCTCGTGGGCTTGACTCCATATGGGTGATTGTTGATAGGCTGACTAAGTCAACACATTTCTTGCCGGTTCAGACTTCTTATGGTGCAGAGAGGTTAGCTCAGATCTACCTTCGTGAGATTGTTCGATTGCATGGGGTCCCAGCTTCTATTATTTCAGACCGTGGCACTCAGTTCACATCTCAGTTCTGGAGGCTATTCAGCGAGATTTGGTCAAGGTTTCATCTTAGTACCGCTTTTCACCCTCAGACAGATGGCCAGTCCGAGAGGACCATTCAGGTTCTGGAGGACATGCTTCGAGCCTGTGTTCTTGATTTTGGAGGTTCTTGGGATCAGTTTGTCCCTTTGGCAGAGTTTGCTTATAATAACAGCTTCCATTCGAGTATCGGCATGGCACCTTTTGAGGCTTTGTATGGCAGGCGTTGCAGATCACCGGTAGGTTGGTTTGATGGTTTTAGTGCTGGGCCGCAGAGCACAGATTTGCTTCGAGATTCCTTAGACCGAGTCCGAGTGATTCAGGACAGACTTCGGGCAGCTCATAGCAGGCAGAAGAGTTATGCTGATCGTAGGTGTCGTCTTGAGTTTTAGTGTCGGCGTGACTTTGTGTTTTCTCCGGGTTATCGCCCATGAAGGCGTGATGAGATGTTGTAGGGGCAAGCTTAGCCCCAGTACATTGGCCGTTTGAGATTCTGCAGAGGGTCGGTAGCGTTGCCTATCAGTTAGCCTTACCTCCGATGTTTTCAGCTATACATCCTGTATTTCATGTTTCGATGTTGCGTCGGTATATCCCAGATGAGTCTCATGTGTTGCAGTGGGATTCAGTTCAGTTTGATGAGGGTTTAGCTTTTGTTGAGGAGCCAGCAGCTATTTTGGCCAGAGATGTCAGGAAATTGAGGTCTCGAGAGATCCCGGTTGTTAAGGTTCAGTGGAGGCACCGTCCAGTCGAGGAGGCTACCTGGGAGACCAAGAGGGATATGCGGGATCAGTATCCTCAGCTATTTTAGCCTTCAGGTACCCCCTTGACCTTGACTTTTGAGGACGAAAGCCCTTTTTAGTAGTGGATGATGTAATGACCCTTCCGGTCATTCCCACGTTTAAGTTTTGAAGTCAAGCAAATCGACAAAAGATATCGTAAGACCTTTAACAAATTTTCTGAACCTTGGGTCAAATGTATCAGGACTTTTCTCCCAATATATAAAGAGTAAGAAGTCCCCCAAAATACCAAATCGAAGGCCTACGAGTCTAGTTTCCGACGCACAAAACCGCACGTCCAAATAATCTCGGAGCAAAGAGTTATGACTGTTTTACCGTGGACTGTCTGGCAGAAAACGGGTTGCGAATCGGGTCGCGAACCGGGTCGGGTTAAACGCGATTTAAGCCTCGACGTCACGTTTTAAAATGCCATATCAGTTCCGAAACAGTTATAAAACATTAGGGAGGATCCCGAGAGAATTCTTGAATATCGAAATCGTGCGTAGGCGAATTACGAGCCTAAACTTAAGAATTTTATTAGCATCATGCGTGTATTTGAAATATTTATTTAAAAGTTGAATTTGGTAAAAATTATATTATTATACCCTTTGAAAAATATATTTGATACGATATAAGTGTATACGTATTTATTTTATAAAGTTTTTACACTCCATAATATTTTAACGGAGATAATAAATTTAGTTATGTTAAAATTTATTATTATAATATAGTATGTTTTATTCGAAATAATTTTCTATGAATTACGGTATATTTAAAATACTATATTTATTTTACCACGAATTTATGCAATACCCGAGTATATACTTAACGGGTCGAGTTAGTTGCCACCTCCACTTCCACGTGGAAGTGGAGGGCTAACACAACACTTACCAAGGGATTGGTGGCATATTGAGTTGGCAGCATCTTTAACAAGTTGCTGCCTAACTTATATTCATTGACATTGTGTAGTAATTAGTGAATATATTCACTAAGCAATTACATTCCTCTCAACTCATTAAGCTACATAGGTGCTACAATACTGTGGTTATATATTGTGTAAGAGAGAGAATTTGTGGGTTATCCAAGCGGTGTGGTACGGGAACATCGAAAAAGGAAATCAATTATCTACGTCAAGTTATTCCGTCCCAAATCCGAATCCGATTTCGATTTAGTTTTGGATTTTCTCGGAGCGGTTCGAGCTTGGACATCGTTGTTCCAGCAGCTTGTCGTCGGACGACAGGTAGGTTACGGTTTAATCTCCCTAGACTCCGCATATATAGAATAAAATTGTATTAATGGGCATCCTTGGGTTGGTTTATTAGGTTGGTACCACAGACCTCGACCACTTTATTCATATCCGCCTACTTTTGTTCCTCCGTTGTTTGTAGTATTTGTCGATATATTTTATTTATTTACCCTTGTGGTCCTGTGAGGCCTTGTTGACTCTGGAACATAGAAAGTGGGATTTTGGGAATGTCCGCGAGTCCCGGGCATAGAATTATTCTTCTAGGCTGGTTATGCTTGCTGAGTAGCTGTGGGCCTGTGCAGGGTCGATAGGTTGATTGTAAGCTGCTGGGCAGCTGTTGTGTGTGATCATATCATTTCCATGCATATAAAGAGGTTTTATCCATGTTTTACTGTGGTTTTGGCTTCGGGCCTACTAGCACTATTTTCTGAACCTTGCATGGCCCGGGGGCCCGTTTTTGATGGAAATGATTTGGAAATGGTTGATTTCACTTGTGGTTTAAAATCATCAGTTTTACGATTATCGCTAGACTCGGCAGGGCCGGAGTGCTAGTTGAGTTTTTCTTACTACTTGAGATGATTTTTAGCCTCGGTTGGACCGAGCACCTGAGATGACTTTTTACTGTTTAGACCCGGCTACGCCCGGGCACCCTTGGAGGGGTTTTTGAGATATTTTCCTACTATTTTTAGTCCTGGACAGGGTCTGGGCATGCATATTCGAGACTGGGTCTCTATCTTGATATCGAGACTGGGTCTCTATCTTGATATATGTTCTGATACTGAGTTTTAGTATGGGGTCTGGGACCTCCATGGACCTTGCTATCCGGGCCAGGGGCTACGGGCTGCGTGTGCCGGAAGAGGGGTATACGGGGGAGTAGAGGTATACGGGCAGAGTCCTTCCATGGAACCTACCTGCTGGGCCGGATCGGCGCCGGAGGAGGTACATACAGAGATACCATGGCACTTGAGATCTTCATGCATCATATCATTCATGGCTCGAGGTTCCACCCTTGTTTGCTTGTTTGCTGATTGTACGCTCCGGTAGTATGGGATGCCGGAGGGTTTGTTTTCACTTGTTTGTGTTCCTCGGTTGTATGGGCGGCCGAGGGACTGTAGGTAGACTTTTGCTTTTTACTTACAGAACTGTTCTCTATTATGGATAAGTATGAGATTGATATGATTTGTTGAGTTTGATTCATGTCTCTGAGCATGCCTATTATTACTCTTTCTCTCTTCTTCTTACACTTGAGGTTACCGGTATACCGTCCATTTTGTAAACTTATTTTGTATACACTGTTATTGCAAGGACCCCAGGTGCGTTATTTCTTACTTTCACCTGTGCCTATGGTGTGTATATTCTGCTTACTAGCCTCATATGTGGTTCTGTTGATTTCCCTCTGGGCTAGTTCCTGTGTACCTTTCGTTGATTTCTGTGACTACTTGCTTCTATTCTGTCTATTACTGCGCTTTTATCTTATATGTGCCCAGTCGGCCTATGATACCTACTGGGTACCTTATGCTTCGCATTTGGTGCTCACCCCACCCCCTGCATCTTTGGGTGCAGATCCTAGCGTGGGCCATCGCCGTTAGACCATTGTGATTCGTGCTTGGAGATCTGTTGGAGACTACTTCAGGCTGAGGGTGAGCTCTTGGCGATCGGAGCTTAGCTTTAGTTTATCTTTTGCTTTATGTACTCTATTACCATTCAGAGACATCTGTATATATTCTTTTGGATAGTTTTCACTCAATGTATGTAGTTTTGGCTCTGTACTATGATACCAGGTCTTGGGGTTTGGTTTAGTTTCCGCATATGTATATATATTTATATCCTTGTTATCTATTTTATTCGTCTTGTTCCCTTATTTGCTAGATAGTAGCCCATTACTAACTGTTCTGGGCTACGGGGGTTGGTTCACCTACCGGGGGTTGTAGGTGCCATCATGACCGAGAAATTGGGTCGTGACATAAATTAATCTAAAATTACGGATTCGCTAACAATCATGTTGAGTAAGCAATTTCATTGACTTGCTTGTTTATTTAGTTGTTGATTACGAGGTAAATTATATGATTACAGTCTTTCCAGCCTCTAATCACCTATCCACATGCAAATCTATGTGTATATTCCTATAAGCAATACGAATATGTGAATAAAGTTGCTACTCCCATTTTGAACCAAGCAAGGTGTTCTAGGTATATTCCTATCCTAGACACAAATCTACTATTTACATTACAAAAGAGAGATCCTTATATTCCCTCATTCTATTTTATTAATCCTTTTTCTGGGTTCACAACAAGATTATAAGTTTATTTTAATGATCGCAAAGCATTAAAATAGTAAGCACAAGAATATAAGAACAACTAAGATGATAATCTTTCTAACCAAATCAAGAGTCTACAACAACAATCATGAAGCTATCATAATCCTAGAACCAGAAATTTAACTCCATATAAACATGGAGCAATTACAATAATTTATTCAAAGGAAAAATGTAAAAATAAATATTATAGGAAGAGAAAAGAATAAACTAAAAGTCTGCGACCTCCACGACAGCTCCTAGCTCTTCGTAGGTCAAAAGTTCATGTTAAAATCATGATTGGGATGTATTTATAGATGTAGGAAATTGTAATGACCCTCAAGGTTATTTTCTCTGTTTTCATTCATTTTTTGTGTTTCGAGCCTTCCCACAGCGGCTACAGGTCATTTATGACCTGCCAGGACTGACGGTTCAGTTCTTGGGCAGTTCATTTGTGTTTTAAACCCATTTCCCTGTTTTGAAATCTTAAATTTGAAAGAGTTGACTTTGATCAATATTCAGAGAAGACAACCTCGTATAAAAATTCTGTTAGCGATGTTATCTCCGGAATGTCGACTTTAGGATAAAGGGACCTTTGGTTCTGGTTTCAAGGCTTTCGAACTCGTTTTGGACTATTAGGTTCCTTTTGGTAAAAAGTTAGTTTTTGAGCGTGGGATCCACTTTTCATTAAATCAATCTCCATTGGAAATTTTATCAATTCCGTTGAATACAGAATGCCATTTCCAATTGAAAGCATATTTTATTGTTCACGGTGTTCCGGATGAATTCCGAGGACCCATTCGACGACTTTCAAGCTAAGCAAAATTTTATGATTGCTGTTGTTGGTGTGACCGTATTTGTGAACTTTTGCTGCTTTTGTGATGTCCAAATTTGTGAACTTTTTCCATTTTTGCGGTATCCACATTTGTGAACTTTCTCCACTTTTGCAGTGTCCGTATTTGTAAACTTTCTACGCTTTTGCGAAGGTAGCTGTATATATTAAAATTCTCTCTTCATTTTAAATCAGTCCCTTCCCAAAAAATCTCCATTTTTGGGAGCTGAAAGTCATAGAAATTCTAGAAATTACATGGTAAAGCTTGGGAATGTGAGGTCCTCGTCAGTGACCATTTCTTCGTCTTATATTCGTAAGTTTTCGGTTCCAATTTCGTTTAATTCCATTTATAATTCTTAAAATTTTCTTGGAACTTTTGGGTTGTTTTGAGCTCAAATTTGATGGTGGATCATGCTCAAACTTTGAGCATGTGATTCTCGTCCCATAAGGGATGTTGTGGTGCAATTTATTTTTTGTTTTGTAAAGTAGGCCGCGAGGGTCATTTTTGGACCCGATTTCCGATCTAAAAGTTCATATATCAATACGGGTGTCATTATTCTCATCTTGACACCTAGATTATGATTTTGATAGCATGACAGCAGTCGGAGGCTTTTCGAAAAGGAATAGCTCCAGTCTAGTGGGTGCAAGCACGCGTGATCGGCTTCCAGGTATCCACATTTGTGAACTTTCTCCACTTTTGCAGTGTCCGTATTTGTAAACTTTCTACGCTTTTGCGAAGGTAGCTGTATATATTAAAATTCTCTCTTCATTTTAAATCAGTCCCTTCCCAAAAAATCTCCATTTTTGGGAGCTGAAAGTCATAGAAATTCTAGAAATTACATGGTAAAGCTTGGGAATGTGAGGTCCTCGTCAGTGACCATTTCTTCGTCTTATATTCGTAAGTTTTCGGTTCCAATTTCGTTTAATTCCATTTATAATTCTTAAAATTTTCTTGGAACTTTTGGGTTGTTTTGAGCTCAAATTTGATGGTGGATCATGCTCAAACTTTGAGCATGTGATTCTCGTCCCATAAGGGATGTTGTGGTGCAATTTATTTTTTGTTTTGTAAAGTAGGCCGCGAGGGTCATTTTTGGACCCGATTTCCGATCTAAAAGTTCATATATCAATACGGGTGTCATTATTCTCATCTTGACACCTAGATTATGATTTTGATAGCATGACAGCAGTCGGAGGCTTTTCGAAAAGGAATAGCTCCAGTCTAGTGGGTGCAAGCACGCGTGATCGGCTTCCAGGTATCCACATTTGTGAACTTTCTCCACTTTTGCAGTGTCCGTATTTGTAAACTTTCTACGCTTTTGCGAAGGTAGCTGTATATATTAAAATTCTCTCTTCATTTTAAATTAGTCCCTTCACAAAAAAATCTCCATTTTTGGGAGCTCAAAGTCATAGAAATTCTAGAAATTACTTGGTAAAGCTTGGGAATGTGAGGTCCTCGTCCGTGACCATTTCTTCGTCTTATATTCGTAAGTTTTCGGTTCCAATTTCATTTAATTCCATTTCTAATTTTTGAAATTTTCTTGGACCTTTTGGGCTGTTTTGAGCTCAAATTTGATGGTGGATCATGCTCAAACTTTGAGCATGTGATTCTCGTCCCATAAGGGATGTTGTGGTGGAATTTATTTTTTGTTTTGTAAAGTAGGCCGCGAGGGTCATTTTTGGACCCGATTTCTGATCTAAAAGTTCATATATCAATATGGGTGTCATTATTCTCATCTTGATACCTAGATTATGATTTTGATAGCATGACAGTAGTCGGAGGCTTTTCGAAAAGGAATAGCTTCAGTCTAGTGGGTGCAAGCACGCGTGATCGGCTTCCAAGTATCCACATTTGTGAACTTTCTCCACTTTTGCAGTGTCCGTATTTGTAAACTTTCTCCGCTTTTGCGAAGGTAGCTGTATATATTAAAATTCTCTCTTCATTTTAAATCAGTCCCTTCACAAAAAATCTTCATTTTTGGGAGCTCAAAGTCATAGAAATTCTAGAAATTACTTGGTAAAACTTGGGAATGTGAGGTCCTCGTCCGTGACCATTACTTCGTCTTATATTCGTAAGTTTTTGGTTCCAATTTCGTTTAATTCCATTTATAATTCTTGAAATTTTCTTGGACCTTTTGGGCTGTTTTGAGCTCAAATTTGATGGTGGATCATGCTCAAACTTTGAACATGTGATTCTCTTCCCATAAGGGATGTTGTGGTGGAAGTTATTTTTTGTTTTGTAAAGTAGGCCGCGAGGGTCATTTTTGGACCCGATTTTCGATCTAAAAGTTCATATATAAATATGGGTGTCATTATTCTCATCTTGACACCTAGATTATGATTTTGATAGCATGACAGCAGTCGGAGGCTTTTCGAAAAGGAATAGCTCCAGTCTAGTGGGTGCAAGCACGCGTGATCGTCTTCCAGGTAGGCTACGACTTACTTACTTCTAGACTTAGCTCATATAGGATGATTGTATGGTTTGTGCTAATTGTTGGTGAGAATTTATGAATTAAATAATGGTTCTTAAGAGATTTTGATTTTCGTAGTCGATCTAAAGCTTTAGCTTAGAATCGGGGATTGGGAACCTTACTATTACCCTTGCTTGTACCTGTAAGTCTTAGCGTAGCCGGTGTAGTGCCTTTAGTTATATTTAATTATATATCTTTGCTTGCCTTAGCTTAGTTAGTCAGCCTTGGGGTGTTGGGATGGTTAATTTAGATATTCGTCGTATGGAATTTTTGGTATTTCTCGAGATAGATTAGAAGCTTATTCTTCATTTTTGCTTAATCATTCCATTTTTGTATTGTTTATTCGCAATTATGTATCTATAGGCCCGAGGCCGTAAGCATTGGAATTGCTAGACCCAGGTCAGTTTACTTGTTCCTTAACTCCTTTCGGCTCGTTTATTCTTTTAGCCAGTTTAGTATGAATTATCCGAGTTAGTTAGATTTGGGATAGTTGTTGCCTTGAGTAAGTTTTTGTAGGAGGTTGTTAAGAGTTTTGTTCTTTTAGGTGCTATTTTTAGAATGTTGACCTTACCTTTGACTTGTGAAATTATTTGCTTTAGTGTGAATTAACTAGACTTGATTATTTCTATATGTTCTTACATTATGGTTGTTTTCTCATGGCATAAAGACTCTGTTTATAACTTTGTTTTCAGTTTCAGAAATAGATTTTTGAGAACGGTTTTGGTACTTTGACCTTCTTACGGGAAAACTTGGTATATTTTATGAAGTATTATTTTGAGATAAACTTGCATGCTCGAGTAAAAGTGTTCCGAGTGGTTTTTCTGGTAATTTAAACTTGCATGCCCAAGGGAAAGTGTTGTGGGTAGTTTTACTGGTAGTTTAAACTTGCTGCCCGAGGGAAAGTGTTCCGGGTGGTTTTACTGATTATCATCATGGCATGGTCATTGAGATATGGCTCAAAATTAGTATACAGATTTTACGAGTCCCCCATGGGTCCTGCCTTCGCAAGCTATGACTAGAGGAGGAGTGTACGGTACTATTGGCACTTAGAACGAATCATACGACATATCATGGCACGATTCCACCTGCATTACCCTATTAGGTTGATTGTTATTCACTATTATCTGCTGTTCGCATCCTTCGAACTTATGGGGGTCAGGTTGGCTCTATTATTTGCTGGTTGTACCTTCCGGGCTTATGAGGGTCTGGTTAGGTTATTCTCTGATTCTGTGTATCTTCGACTTTATGGGGACTTGGTTAGGTTATAGCTTGACTGTTCTACTTCACTTTACTTCACATTGCTTTACTTTTCATGTTTTACGCTTCGCTCAACTCATTATTTTTTGCCTTATTATTTTCTAGCTATGACTTGTACCCTTATACTGAATCCCTCTTCATTTCCTTGTAGTCTATTCGCATTTTCTGTACTTTTATCTTATTTGAGCTCAGCCGGTCTATGATGCCTACTGGATACTGTGTGTTTTGGTACTCATGCTAGACTTCTGCATCTTTTTTCCAGATTCAGACCCTAGCACGAGTTATCACTGTTGAGCTGTCCTGGTGTGGAGTTGATGATTCAGATATCTAGGGTGAGCTTTTGGCGTCCGTAGCTGACTTGTCTCCCTCTATTTTATGATTAGTCCCCTTTTTGTATATCCGGAGACTATCATGTATATTTGTATCTATCTAGTATTCCTTATGTTGTAGTAGCTTTTGTACCGACTGATACCAGGTTTTGGGGGTTTTCTGTATGACTTACTCCTTATTTCCATTTTGTTATGTTTTCTCATCTTTTATCTCTATCGTGTATTCGCTCATTCCGTTTATATATTGTGTTTCATACTATCCCACTACTAGTTGTTTCAAGATAAGGATTTTGGCTTACCTACTGGTGGGGTGTAGTAGGTGCCATCATTACCTATGAAATTGGGGCGTGACAGAAATAACCCTCAATCCTTGTCAAACTTAGAGTAGAATTTAGCAATTTTCTGTCACGGATTGGGGCTAGGGTGGGCTCCAAGCCATAGCCCGATAGACTTTTGCTTTGGTTTGCTTATGGGGGGAGGCGCCAGCCATAGCGCCAAGCTGCCCCTTGATCCCTCTCTGATGGTTGAGCTTTGGGGCGGCGCCGTAGGCAGTGCCCCACGGGTCTTTCATTCGATCTCTTTCCTCCTTCGTTCCTAAGCTTTAACATTACATCTTTTAGCTCCCAGGATTCAATTCCTTCACATTTTTACCTACAAAACACATCTAATCATGCAATTAGCTCAGCATCAAAAACATGTCAATAATCTCCACAATATAAGTGAATTATGTCCTAAAAAAAAGGTAAAACATGGCAAGCGGGAGTATAAATACGCCTAAGATCACCACCCCAAACTTAAACCTTTGTTTGTCCTCGAACAAGCATTAAAGGTCATCAAAATAAAATCAAACTAGGAATACCACCACTTAGGTTGATACAAACAATTAGGTCATGTAATGAATCACAATATCAAGTGCACTTCCCAATCATTATGCAAAATATGCACATAACCAACAAACATCTAACCGCCTAGCCTTAAAGATGAACTCTAACTCATCAAATTTAATTTTGCTCACCTATTCCATCAAAGAAAGCTAATAACTTCTCCTATCCATCATGAAACAAGTGCCTTCACAAGAAAAAAATAGTTCCTACACTCAATTTAAAGAATCAAATATAAATTAAGAATTTCGCATCAAAGAACAACTCTCACACTTACAAAAGAATTCACATGTATGCATAAAGAACCTACGCTTGCCCATTATGTACATCTCCACTAATTAAGCATGCTCGAATAAGATCAAATAGGACTTTAACGGGTTGTAATTTTGGCTAGGGGACGGGTAGAAAAACTATATAATAGTGACTTATGCTTATCTAAGCACTTTGCACTTTTTTAGATTTCATCACCCATTAGTTTCATCACTTTTTTTCCCAGCCCTCTCTTCAATTATTTTCACTAGTATTCTTATCTTATCAAGAACGTTTCAATTATTTTTTTTCCAAATAATTTTCTCTTTTTTTTCTTCATGTCACATTCTTTATAAGAGGGTCCTTTTATCACTTTGTAGCTATCATTTGTTACCTTTACACTCAACCATCTCTTTTCTTCAGATTTAATAATTTTATCATAGTCCATCCTACAATTCTCAAGAAAGCAGGGTGCAAAAACTAGGGATTCAACAAAAAAATTAAGGCAAAAATACGGTTACCAAATGAAAGGCTACAAGCTCAAAGGGGTAACTAGTGATATAAATATTTGAAAAGGCTAAAATTCACAAGACATATCAAAGAAAGCCTATTATAGTCTTCTAAACAGAGCAACACTTTTTATTTCGCTTCAATGACATGCAGGGCAAGTTCGAGACTAAGACGCAAAATAAGGAATATGCAAGAAATCCTCACCTCACATGGCACAAGTCTCAATCAAGATGGATCAATTCTACTTCTAAGACAAACAGGGTCATAGAAAATTACAAAATTAGAATAAGCTATATATAGAGTCCTTACTATGAGCCTAGGTGTCAAAAAGTTTGTTATTTTATTTTTTAAACTCAAGGACTCATAAAAAAAGTACTACTCAAGCTCAGGCCAAAATTGCTAGTATCAAACAAGTCAAAAGCTCTTTTCTTTTCTATCCTAAAAAAAATAAAAAAACTACTCCTAAAAAATAAAATAAAAGTTACTCTAAAAAATTAAAAAATTAACCTGATTCAAAGAGCTTCGCCTCGGGAAAGAACCGAGACCATAAGCAAAATCAAGGGGTGGATGAGATATGTCGCCTAAGAAACTAAAGTGAATTTTTTTTAAAAAACAATAAAATCTTTTTATATTTTTTTTACTCAAATAAAATAAAAATTCTATGGCATACTCATCCTTAACTCATAAATATCTGAAGAATCCCTACGCCGCACTTAAAATCATGCTTTATCCCCAAAGTAATTTAAAGTTAAAGATAAAAACAAGGGTAAGAAATCCTCCCTGAGGCCCTCTAGGCCTAGTTAGTAACATGATTCTTCACAAGGAATCAAAGGGAAAAATGATCCCACATTTAAGCTTAAACGATGCTCCTTAGCTCGCAAATTTGAGTACTCAGACTTCCCCAAACCTGCAAAACAAAAACAAAAAAAAGTGACCCTATAAAAAAATAACAATAAGAAGTTACACTACAAATTGGGTTGCCTCTCAATAAGCACTTGATTTAACGTCGCGGCACGACGTCATTAATTTTACCACTTTTCTTTCTATTTAGAACTTATGAATTACACCCCTAACTTTGCATCAAAATTTTTGCTCCGCACAAGGGGAGGTGGTAGAAAGATGGCGAAACCAAGCAACGATTGTCGCCTCTTGCACCTCTTGGCCCTTAAGTGAGAAATGTCATTTTGTCTCTATGGGGTGGCAAATTTTAGAATGTAAGAGCCTTGTTCCTCATCTACACACTTCTTCACCGGTTTAGATGACTCGATTCTCATGTCATCATCCAAACATAATGTAAAAAAATGGTTAGAATGAGGTCCAATATGTCCCAATGTTAAACTTGCATTAATTGTGACAAGCTCACTTTCGTGTATCTCCTCAACACCGACAGTAATGAATAAAGCATAGTTGAATGGCTTGAATTCCTCTTTCTGCTTTACTAGTTGGCTAGTATCCACAATAATTAGTGATTTGGCATCAGACGCCTCAACCTTTTTCTTCAAGTGAGCCTCCAATTCATGAATATCTGATCCAAATTGGTCTATCTCTTGTCTGAGCTCAACTCTTTCTTCTCTAATTTGTGTTGTCATGCTTGTAAGACTATCACGGAAAAACTCATGAAATTTAATTTGTTGCTGTTGTTCTCTTAGCTAAGATTGGCTCACTATGTCTGCTTCCTCATAGCTTTCTCCTAGTAGGGAGTCGGTTTCTTCTTCTACTAGGGGTTCATCTTGGGTATTGGCTAAGGCCGTAACTTGCTGATCAATACAAGTTTCAGCCATAGCTTGCATCTCTGTGAGTTGGGAACTCATTCTCTCCATGGCTTCCCTCAATTCTTCTTGATTATCTAGTATTTTCTTCTGCATATCAATAAGGTGAACATCACGATTCACATCCTCCACTTTATTACCCCTCTCAACATCACAAACAAAAAAATAATCACAATAAGGGCTCGGGGGCATACATTAAATTCAAAAGATTGGGGAGGTGTACTCAACCCGCTCTCTTGGATATAATGACAATTGAGACTCAAGTGGAGTCCTCTCCAGTACTGACAAAGATTACCAACATATGAGTACTCATCATTTAACCAATACTTATCCCTCAATGTCATGGTAAGAAGAGTAGTGAAATAAAAAAATATATATACAAGAAAATAAATTATATACAAAAACTCAAATAAATAAAAAGAAAAAATCTAATTTAGATAAATAATTAATTTCTAAGTCCCCGATAATGGCACCAAAAACTTGTTGCGTCCTAACGCACACGCAAGTGTACGCGATCGTACAAGTAATATAGGATTGAGAGTTCAGATATCATACCCACAGGGACTTGTCAATTAACTATTTTACTAAATTAAACTGGTTCTAATTATTTATTCAAGTGTAAGATTCCAAAGATGAATTTATGACTAAACTTGATTAAAAATAAAAAGAAGTTAACTAATGAATAATAAACCACCCGAAGAGCATATTTTTACGTAGTCAATAGGATAAATCGATCTAGAATTATAGATTCGCTAACAATCAAGTTGAGTAAGCAATTTCATTGACTTGCTTGTTTATTTAGTCATTGATTACGGGGTTAATTATATGATTACAGTCTTTCCAGCCTCTAATCACATTTCCACATGCAAATCTATGTCTATATTCCTATAAGCAAGACAAATATGTGAATAAAGTTGCTACTCTCATTTTGAACCAAGCAAGGTGTTTAGGTATATTCCTATCCTAGCCACAATCTGCTCTTTACATTACAAAAGAGAGATGTTGCTCCTTATATTCCTAGTTCTATTTTATTGATCCTTCTTTCGAGTTCACAACAAGATTATAAGTTTATTTTAATAGTCGCGAAATATTAAAATGGTAAGCACAAGAATATTAGAACAACCAATATGATAATCTTGCTAACCAAATCAAGAGTCTACAACAACAATCATGAAGCTATCATAATCCTAGAATGAGAAGTTTAACTTCACATAGACATGGAGAAATTACAACAATTTATCCAAAGGAAAAACATAAAAATAAATAATAAAGGAGAAGAAAAGAATAAACTAAAATTCTCTGACCTCTACGGCAACTCCAAGCTCTTCGTAGGTTAAAATTTCATGCTAAAATCGTGATTGGGATGTATTTATAGATGTAGGAAATAGCCCTCAATCCTTGTCAAACTTGGAGTGGAATTTAACAATTTTCTATCGCGGATAGAGACTAGGGCGGCCCCCCAGCCATAGCACCACATACTTTTGCTTTGGTTTGCCTGTGGGGCGAGGCGCCAACCATAGTGGGGCGAGGCGCCAACCATAGTGCCAAGCTTCCACTTGCTTCTTCTCTGATGGTTGAGCTCTGGGGCGGCGCCCTAGGTACTGCCCCACATGTCTTTCATCTGATCTCTTTCCTCCTTCGTTGCTAAGCTTTAGCATTCCATCTTTTAGCTCTCGGAGGTCAATTCCTTCACATTTTTACGTACAAAACACATTTAATCATGCAATTATCTTACCATCAAGAATATGTCAATAACTGCCATAATATAAATGAATTATGTCCTCAAAACAAGGTAAAACATGGTAAAACATGGAAAGTGGGCCTATAAATACGCCCAAGATCAACACCCCACACTTAAACCATTGTTCATCCTTGAACAAGCATTAAAGCTCATAAAAAAATTAACCTAGGAATACCACCATATTGGCCGATACAAATAATTAGGCCATGTAAAAAATTACAACATCAAGTGCACTTGCCGATCATTATGCAAAATATGCAAATAAACAATAAACTTCTAACCTCCTAGCCTCAATGACGGACTCTAACTCATCAGATTTAAGTTTGCTCACCTACTTCATCAAAGAAAGCTAATAACATCACCTATCTATCATGGAACAAGTGCTCTCACAAGAAAAAAAATAGTCCATACACTCAATTTAAAGAATCGAATATAAATTAAGGACTTCACATCAAAAAACAACTCTCACACTCACAAAAGCATTCATATGTACACATAAAGAATTATAGGCTTGATCATTATGTACATCTCAACTAATTAAGTATAATCGAATAAAATCAAATTGGACTTTAACGGGTTATAATTTCGGCTAGGGTAAAAGAAGAAAAACTATATAATAGTGACTTACGCTTCCCTAAGCACTTTGCACTTTTTTAGATTTTATCACCCATTATTTTTATCACTTTATTTTTTTCAGCCCTCTCTTCAATTATTTTCACTAGTATTCTCATCTTATCAAGAACGTTTCAATCATCTTTTTTTTTCAAGCAATTTTCTCTTTTTCTTTTCATGTCACATTATTTCTAAGAGGGCCTTTTGATCACTTTGTAGCTATCATTGGTTACCTTTACACTCAACCATACCTTTTCTTCAAATTTAATAATTTTATTACAGTCCATGCTACAGTGCTCAAGAAAGTAGGTTGCAAAAACTAGGGATTCAACAAAAGGATTAAGACAAAAGTACGGTTACCAAAGGAAAGACTACAGGCTCAAAGGGGTAACTAGTGATATAAATATCTGAAAAAGCTAAAATTCACAAGACATATCAAAGAAAGCCTATTATCATCTTCTAAATACAACAACACCTTTTATCTCGCTTCAATAACATGCAGGACAAGGTCTAGACTAAGAGGCAAAACATGAAATATGCAAGAAATCCTCACCTCACATGGCACAAGTCTCAATCAAGATGGATCAATTCTACTTCTAAGACAGACAGGGTCATAGAAAATTACAAAATTAGAATAAGCTATATATAGAGTCCTTACTATGAGCCTAGGTGTCAAAAAGTTTGTTATTTTATTTTTTAAACTCAAGGACTCATAAAAAAAGTACTACTCAAGCTCAGGCCTAAATTGCTAGTATCAAACAAGTCAAAAGCTCTTTTCTTTTCTCTCCTAAAAAAAATAAAAAAACTACTCCTAAAAATAAAATAAAAGTTACTCTAAAAAATTAAAAAATTAACCTGATTCAAAGAGCTTCGCCTCGGGAAAGAACCGAGACCATAAGCAAAATCAAGGTGTGGATGAGATATATCGCGTAAGAAACTAAAATGAAAAAATATTAAGAACAATAAAATCTTTTTGTATTTTATTTGCTCAAATAAAATAAAAGTCCTATAGCAACTCACCCTTAACTCACAAATATCAGAAGAATCTTCACCCTACACTTAAAATCATGCTTTATCCCCAAAGCAATTTAAAGTAAAAGATTAAGTACAAGGGTAAGAAATACTCCCTGAGGCCCTCTAGGGCCTAGCTAGCAACATGTTTCTTCACAAGCAATCAAAGGGGCAAAAAATCCCACACTAAAGCTTAAATCATGCTCCTTAGCTCACAAATTCAAGTGCTCAGACTTCCCTAAACCTGCAAAACAAAAACAACACACAAAAAAGTGACACTATAAGAAAATAAAAATAAGAATTAACACTATAAATTAGGTTGCCTCCCAATAAGCGCTTGATTTAATGTTGTGGCACGCCATTAATTTCACCGCTTTTCTTTCATTTAGAACTTATGAATTGCACCTCTAACTTTGCATCATATTTTCTGCTCCTCTCTAGGAGCGGTGGTAGAAAGATGGCAAAATTAAATAAAGAATGTCGCATCTTGCACCTCTTGGCCCTTAAGTGAGGAATGTCTTTTTGTCTCTTTGGGGTGACAAATTTTAGAATGTATGGGCCTTGGTCCTCATCCACACAATTCTCCACCAGTTTAGATGACTCGATTCTCATGTCCTCATCTAAACATAATGTAAAAAATGGTTAGAATGAGGTCCAATATGTCCCAATTTCAAACTTGCATTATTTGTGACAAGCTCACTTTCGTGTACCTCCTCAACATCGACACTAATGAATAAAGCATAGTTGAATGGCTGAAATTCCTTTTTCTGCTCTACTAGATGGCTAGTATGTACAATAATTGGTGATTCATCATCAGTCGCCTCAATCTTTTTCTTCAAGTGAGCCTCCAAGTCATGAATATCTGTTCCAAATTGGTCTATCTCTTGTCTGAGCTCAACTCTTTCTTCTCTAAGCTGTGTTTTCATGCTTGTAAGACTATCACGGAGAAACTCATGAAATTTAATTTGCTGCTCTTGTTCCCTTTGACAAGATTGGCTCACTATGTCTTCTTCATCACAAATTTCTCCTAGTAGGGACTCAGTCTCTTCTTCTACTAGGGCTTCGTCTTGGGTATTGGCTAAGACCATAACTTGCTGATCAATACATGTTTCAACCATAGCCTACATCTCTATGAGTTGGATACTCATTCTCTTCATGGCTTCCCTTAATTCTTCTTGATTATCTAGTATTTTCTTCAGCATATCAATAAGGTGAGTATAATGATTTGCATCCTCCACTTTATTACCCCTATCAATATCACAAACAACAGAAGAATCATAATAGGGACTCGAGGGACATACATTAAATTTAAAAGATTGGGGAGGTATGTCCAACTCGCTCTCTTGAATATAATGATAATTGATACTCAAGTGGGGTCCTCCACAGTACTGACAAAGATTACCAACATATGAATACTCATCATTTAACCAATACTTATCCCTCGATGTCATGTTAAGAAGAGTAGTAAAATACAAAAAAACTATATATACAAGAAAATAAATTATATACAAAAACTCAAATAAATAAAAAGAAAAAATTTAACTTAGATAAATAATTAATTTCTTAGTCTCTAGAAACGGCACCAAAAACTTGTTGCATCCTAACGCACACGCAAGTGTACGCATCGTACAAGTAATATAAAATTGAGTGTCCAGATATCGTACCCACTGGGACTTGTCAATTAATTATTTTACTAAATTAAACCAGTTTTAATAATTTATTCAAGCGTAAGATTCCAAAGATGAATTTATGACTAAGCTAAATTAAAAATAAAAAGAAGTTAGCTAATGAACAATTAACCAACCGAAGAGCAGATTCTTACATAGTCAATAGGATAAATCGATCTAGAATTATGGATTCGCTAACAATTATGTTGAATAACCAATTTCATTGACTTGCTTGTTTATCTAGTTATTTATTACGGGGTTAATTATATGATTACAGTCTTTTCAGCCTCTAATCACCTATCCACATGCAAATCTATATCTACATTAAATTCAAAAGATTGAGGAGGTATGACCAACCTGCTCTCTAGAATATAATGGCAATTGATACTCAAGTGGGGTCCTCCACAGTACTGAAAAAGATTATCAATATATGAATACTCATCATTTAACCAATACTTAACCCTCGATGTCATGTTAATAAGAGTAGTAAATGAAAAAAACTATATATACAAGAAAATAAATTATATAAAAAAACTAAAATAAATAAAAAGAAAATTGTTATCTTGGATAAATAATTAATTTATTAGTCTCCGAAAAAAAATTGTTATCTTGGATAAATAATTAATTTATTAGTCTCCGAAAATGATACCAAAAACTTGTTGTATCCTAATGAACACGCAAGTGTATGCGATCGTACAAGTAATATAAGATTGAGAGTCCAGATATCGTACCTACTTGCACTTGTCAATTTATTATTTTACTAAATTAAACTAGTTCTAATTATTTGTTCAAGCGTAAGATTCCATAGAAGAATTTATGACTAAACTAAATTAAAAATAAAAAGAAGTTAACTATTGAATAATTAACCAGCCAAAGAGCAGATTCTTACGTAGTCAATAAGATAAATTGATCTAGAATTATGGATTCGCTAACAATCATGTTGAATAAGCAATTTCATTGACTTGCTTATTTATCTAGTTGTTGATTACGGCGTTAATTATATGATTACAGTCTTTCTAGCCTCTAATCACCTATCCACATGCAAATCTATGTCTATATTCCTATGAACAAGATGAACATGTGAACGAAGTTGCTACTTCCATTTTGAACCAAACAAGGTGTTTTAGGTATATTCCTATCCTAGCCACAAATCTACTCTTTACGTTACAAAAGAGAGATCTTTCTCCTTATATTCCTTATTCTATCTTATAGATTCTTCTTCCGGGTTCACAATAAGATTATACGTTTATTTTAATGGTCGCGAAGCATTAAAATATTAAGAATAAGAATATAAGAACAACTAATCTGATAATCTTGCTAATCAAATCAGAGTCTACAACAACAATCATGAAGCTATCATAATTATAGAACAAGAAGCTTAACTCCACATAGACATGAAAGAATTATAATAATTCATCAAAATGAAAAACATAAAAATAAATAATAAAGAAAAAGAAAAGAATAAACCAAAATTCTTCGGTCTTCACGACAGCTCCCAGCACTTTGTAGGTCAAAATTTTATGTTAAAATTGTGATTGGGATGTATGTATAGATATAGGAAATAACCCTCAATCCTTGTCAAACTTGGAGTAGAATTTAATAATTTTCTATAATGGGTTGGGGCTGGGTCGGGACCCTAGCCATATCCCCACAAACTTTTGCTTTGGTTTTCCTGTGGGGTTGGCCGCCAACAATAGTGCCAAGATGCCCCTTGCTCCATCTTTGATGGTTGATCTCTAGGGCAGCGCCCTAGGCAGTGCCCCATGGGTCTTTCATCCAATCTCTTTCCTTCTTCGTTCCTAATCTTTAGCATTCTATATTTTAGCTCCCAGAGCTCAATTCCTTCACATTTTTACCTATAAAACTCATTTAATCATGCAATTAGCTCACCATAAAAAATATGTCAATAATCGCCATAATATAAGTGAATTATGTCCTCAAGACAAGGTAAACATGGCAAGCGGGCGTATAAATATACCCAAGATCAGGGCCCTATGTAGATTATACTTTTGATGCCACATGACTTCAAGTAAATTTTACCCCATATAGATTGTCCCTCCATCTTTCGAGATGCTACGCCCTGTTTCTCTCGAGAGATTAAAAGAACATAAAGCCACCATCTTTCTTGTTTTCCCATGGCAATGAAATGCTGTTTACTTTATCAAATTATTATCATGCCACGTGTGTGGTCCAGCCGTATCTCTCTTCCTTAGATGCTGCTTAAAGAGCCATTTTCCATGTTCTTAAACACTACCATCTCTTTCTATCTTTGTCTAGTTTCTTTAGTTCTCTTGTATTGTTCCTCTTCTAATTATGAGCAGCCTTTTTCATCTTTTACTTGGTCATTCTATATTTTAGTATGCTATGACTGGCTCCGCTTTGAGCCCTCCCCCTTCTTCTTCTGCCATCAGAGGACCATCAAAGAAAAGGAAAGGGAAATTAGCTCCCTTAGAACCAACCATTGATGACATCATCCCCAATCTTTATTCCTTTGATTATGACTTCACGGTTTTAGCGTGCAATGACCCTAAAGGGAAATAATGACCAATGGATGAATTAGGCTCCTTAGTGCAAAACGATGACTTGGTCGCAGTTCTATGGGATTGTAGATGGCCTCTTGGGGAATTTTAAGTGGAGGCTCTCTGTTTATTCAAAAGCATTACCTCAACGAGAATTGGCCTTGCTTTTATTTACACCTATCCATTAAGTATGGGCCTTAGTGACCCAATTAATAAGGTGATAAAATTTCTCCCCAATACTTTCCAGCTGTGTTTAGGTTAACTAAGCCCAAGAACATGGAGAGTTGTCGCTTGTCTTTGCACGTTGGCTACTTCAATTGATGAGGAGTTTTCCTTGACAGATCTACTCCTGCTCTACTCTCCTTGTTTTGCTCATGGAGCGATAGTACACCTATCACACAATATAAGAAGGTCTCTCCTGGGAAATCTAGATGATCCTCACGACTAAGGCTGGGCTGATCACTTTGCTTTTATAGCCTCTAAAAGTTCTTCTAGAGTTTTCCCTCTTGCATCCTGGAACACACAATGTAAAAATACTCAAGATCGAGTCCTCTTTTATTCTCACATTCTTCTTTCCCTACTGTAATGACATGTTCCATTATTATGGGTAAGCTATTCGTGCAAAGAATCGGGTTGGAAAACTTTCGAGTTTGGGAGTTGGGAATTTTTTGCTAGGCTAGTATCAGATGGATTCTGAGCGAGGTACGATCTAGAGAAATCCAGGAAAGTACTGGGTAAAATGTTTTAAGTTGAGCTAGTTTTTCCGTTAGCTAAAGCATTAAGAGTCTGAGGGACTTTTCGGAAGTGGATTCGAGTGAGTAGAATTCCCACTATCGAAGATCACGTGAAAGGGTTAGTTCGGAATGTCAGGGTTTGAAGTGTGTTGTAAAATAGATAATTTTGGGAGATTTCCTGAGGTTCTGTTCCATGTCAACTTCTATAGCAGTTGACACTGCGCTACATCGATTACCACTACAGTGGAGAAATTCCCACTGTAGCGGAAGTCAAGGCGGTTAGCACCGTCATAGCAGGCGGGTTCTGCTACGCCGGTGCCTCAATAGCAGAGTGGGGACTGCTATAGCAGAATAAGTCACTGTAAATGCAAAAACTTCCCCAAAATTGTTTAGATTTTTCCAAGAACATTTTGGGGAAGGGCAGAGGCGATTTGGGCAATTTCAGCTTGTTTTCCCACCAAATTTCTTCCTAAAGGTAAGTATTTTACTCCCCTACTTTAGTACTTTGATTCCCAGACCTTAGGATCGATAATTGCAAGCTTGGGAGAAGGTTTGGCTTGACCTAAGATGGTAGGTTCTGGTGTAATGTGGATTCTAGGGTGTAGAAATTCTTGGGTTGTGATTACATTTACTTATTTATGATTAAACTACCATAATTTGCTTAATGTATCCGTAAAAATGATAGTTTTAGGTGAATTAATAGTGGGAAAGCCCTGAGATGGGTGGAATGATCATGGTTTGGCCTGGGGATTAGGATTATATAATTCAGGGTTATTAGGCCACTTAGACTAATTTTGGTATTGTGTGTAATGATTTTTAGACCAAGGGCAAGCAAAAGCTTCAGAAAATGGGAAGGCTCCAGACCAATAGAGCTTTCAGGCGATTAGAGGTAGGTGATGGTTGTTGTTTTCCCATTTGCAATATGTGTACATGGTAACTGTTGGTTAGTATTGTATTGTAATGATTGGGTCCATCGTTATGGGTAAACTCTTCGTGCCAAGTTTTGAGTTAGAAAACTTCTAGGTTTGGGAGTTAGAATTTCAGGGCTAGGCTAGTCTTGGCTGGTTTCTGAGCAGGGGATGGTCTAGGGAAATCTAGATATGTATTGGGGTGTGTCTTGTAGTGATCTAGGTTTTCCATTAGCCCAGACATAGAGGAGCCCGGGGGACTTTTCGAAAGTGAATTAGGGTAAGTAGAACTCCCGAAATTAAGGTTGACGTGAAGGGGTTGTTTTGGAACATTGGCGATTCAAGGTGTGTTGTAAAATTGGCACTTGTTTGGGATTTTAAGAGTTTTTTCCCATGACGAGCGCTGTCACTGCACCACAGCGGTGATCAGTATAACAATAATATATTCGCTATAATGGAAGTCAAACTTGGTCAGCACCGCCATAATGGTAGGTTCTGCTATGGTGGCGGTGCTATAGCGGTGTATGGATCGCAATAGCAGACCGAGTTAAGATTAATGCAGAAACTTCCCTAAAACGTTCATTTTTCCTCAACTGTGATATTCGGCAAATTTACTCCATTTTGCATCATTTTTTGTCCCAAAGGTAAGGATTCTACTCCCCTAACTTAGTACTATAATTCCTACGGGGCAGAATTACTAGTTCTGAACTTGGGGTAAGGTTTGGAATGACCTAGGAATGGTAGAATCTGGGGAAAGGAGGATTCTAGGGAGTAGAAGTTCTTTGGTCTTGATGTTATTGTTGGCTTATGATCATTTAGCCATAATTCTCTAAATGTATTCGTAAAAATGATAAAAATAGGCGAATTAATGGTGGGAAAGCCCGGGAATGGGTGGAATGATCATAGTTTGGCCTGGGGAATGGGGATTTTGTATAATCTGGGTATTTTAGCCCAGTTACTTAATTGTAGTTATTGTATGCTTGTTTTTAGTCCAAGAACAAACAAGAGCTTTGGAAAATGGGAAGTCTCTGGTTCAATAGAGCTTTTGAGTAATTCGAGGTAGGTGATGGTTATTGATTTCCCAATATGAAATATGTGTTCATGTAATATATCTTAGTATTGTGTGAGTTACATGCTTAGGGAATGAGGTTAGGAATGTCTACTTATCCGGTTATCAGTCTTGTGAAATGAACTTATTTTGTTGCTTGTTGATTTACAAGTATGGTTTTGTTCATGGTTTGTTGATTGATTGGATTTGGTGTGACATTCGGTTGGCTCAGGTACCACGCCTGGTATAGGATAAATATTGGTTAGCTCGGGTACCACACCTGGTACGAGATACTATCGGTTGACTCGGGTACCATGCCTGGTATGAGAATTCAAAATGGTTGGCTCCGGTACCACATCTGCTATGGGTTTACTTTACTTGCATTGATTGTGTTATTTTTATGGTTCCATGAGTGGACCAGCTTGTATTCTTGAATTGTGATTTCTGCATATGGTCCATGAGAGGCCGGGTGATCGTATTTATATGTGAGGTTGGTCTTAGTATAGGCCGGGATTGCATATTGAAACATAGTTGGTGTCCTAAGGATCCTTGGTGGGTCTGGGTTGTATGGATAAGACATGTGTTTAGGGTCACTGATTTGTCCTTGATTGTTAACCTATTATATGTGGTTGATAGGTTAAGGAAGAGACCTGTAGTCTAGTTACGTTATTGACTTGTTACATGTTTACTTTGCTTTACTCAACTCTAGTTTATTGTTCATATCTTGTTTATTGGAGTTGGTCGATGATCCTACCAGTACACGGTGGTTGTATACTAATTATGCACTTGCTTTTCTTTTGTGAGTACATGCAATCTTCCGGCGGCTGATGCACGACCTCACTTGTAGTTCTGGATCTCAAGGGTGAGCTGTTTTGGTCGAGCAACCTTGTTTTCTTCTTTTAGTTATAGCCCACTTTTTTCAAGCTTAAACTCTGTTTGTTTTTAGGGTTGCATCCCCGTACTCTAGATTTGGTAGATGTTTTGGTACGGTGACTTTCAGGTTCTAGGGAGGCTTTCCATATGTTGTTTTTAGTTTCTGAATAGATGTGAATGTTAGTTTCTTTTATGCTACTGGTTTTAAGATGTTAGTATTGCTAAGTGGTTGGTTCGCTCATCCGGGGATTTGGGTGGGTGCCACTCATGACGGGTTAGGTCATGACAAAGATGGTATCATAGTTAGGGGTTTATTGATCTTGTCATACCAAAATAGGTCTAGTAGAGTCTCGTAGAATGATATGGAGATGTCTGTACTTTTCTTCGAGAGGCTACAAGACTTTATGAAAACTATCTCTTCATCCTTCCTTCGTGCTATAACTTGATTCTAGTTGGTATCTGGTGATACAAATTGGTATCTAACTCTTTCAGTCTTCTGTCCGCATATGGTTAATGTGAGGAACAATGGAGCGAGACCAGCAATCCCAGCAGTGGGCCCAGCTGTCAGAGGTAGAGGAAGGGGCAGAGACAGGGGTCGAGGTTGAGAAGCACCCGCCAGGGGTGGAGCTCAAGCAGCGGCAGGTGCACGAGAGGCCACCCCTCCCCCACCTCAAGATCAGGTTGAAGAGAAAGTTGAGGTTGTTGTTGAGGAGGGTGTAGGACAGGCAAAGGCGGCACCGGCTGGAGGTGCAGGCCTTCCCCCTATCACGCCCGAGGCATTTCAGTAGGTGTGGAGCTTTCTTAGTGGACTGGTTGGTGCTGGAGCCACCCCCGCAGGTGTTGCATATCAGGCTCCGGGCACCTAACCCGCAGTTACTACAGTTCCTAGGATAGATGCGGCGTCGGGCACAAATGACTTCTTCCTGCCAATGCTAGGTCTGGTTATGACAAGGAATGAGCACGAGATGCTAACTAAGTTCCTTAAACTAAAATCTCCTACGTTTCAGGCTACTTAGAAGGAAGATGCTTATGAGCTTATATTGGACTATTATGAGAGGCTGCATAAGCTGGGCATTGTGCAACAACATAGAGTTGAGTTCATCACTTTTCTGCTGCAGGTGATACTAAGCAATGATGGAGGTCTCATGTGGAATGTCGGCCATCGACTTTGCCTCTGCTGACTTGGATGGGGTTTCATGCCCTCTTCTTAGAGAAGTATGTGCCCCGTACCTTGAGGGAGCGTAAAAAGGATGAGTTCCTGGCTCTGAAACAGGGTAGTATGTCGGTCTCCGCTTATGAGGCCAAGTTTCATGCCTTGTCTCGTTTTGCTACTCAGTTGTTGGGTACCAAAGAAGAGAGAATTCGGTTGTTTGTGATATGTTTGAATGCTAAATTGCAAGTGTTGTACATGCACATGACTTCAGGAAGGAAGAGCTTCAATTAGGTCACAGACTATGTCAAGAAGTTAGAGGGGTTCAGGCAGGTTGGGCAGGCTAAAGTGTTAGCCAAGAAGTCCCGAAACAATGGAAATTTCAGTGGTTTGTACTCCTGGGGCCACAATTAGTAGGTGTTGTAACGACCGGGTCCGTCGTTATGTCAATTTTTCTTGATTTCATAAATTTGGGGATAATGGTTAAAAATACGTTCAGAATAAATAGGGTGGCATCATAAAAAAATTCTGATTTTCGGAAAGAATACGAACTGATGTCACATCGCTATAGTGGTAATTATTCTGCTATAGCGGCACCGCTATTGCGGTAAGGCGGACCGCTATAGCGGAGCTACGGGAGGCAGAACCTCTGACGGGATTTTTATTAAAAAGTCTCATCTCCTCAGTTGAGCAACATACAAGGGTTCCTCCAAAAACCCTCCCATGCTGCTCCAAGGCTGGGAAATTATGAGGAGGAGAGGTCATGGCTAAAAGGACACGGAACAGCAGATTCTAGGATCATGGTTCAGCCGGGAATGCAACCACGAAGCCAAAAATGCATCAAATCTGCTGCTGGCATCCAGGTAGGCTAGGTTTTCATGAGTTGTTAGACCTGTTTACCTTCCGTACTTATTGTATAGTAGAACCAGAGAAACCATGTTTTAGGCCTCCGGGAATGGAGTCTGGCGGATTCGGGATTGGGTGCATTGTTTCTAGGATGTACGGAATAGCTGGTCTTGTGAATGGTATTATGTGTTCAACTTATTCATATTGTCATGATAAAATGATGGGTTGAGGGACTAGAATGTTGGGAAGGTTTGGGGAACCAGGGAAGTGCTTGGGAGCACGGGAAATGGAAATAAGAAGCTCCTAGGTGGGGTTTCAGGAAATGTTATTACTTAAGGCTTAGCGGCGGTCTAGCTAAGGTTAGGAAGGGGAAGCGTGTCGCATGATTGTGTGTTCATTTAATAAGGGTAATCGCTAGTTGCATGTTATAATAAAAGGGTGAACCGGGGAATAGTCTTTGGACGAGAATTGATGGTTCATAGTTGTACCCGGAAAGGGGTAGGTGATGGCTTATGATTTTCTGTGAATGTGTATATTCATGTACTCATGTCTAAGTGATTGTATGCATTACATGGCTTAGGGAAATTGTGTGGAATGTCTAGGTTCCTGTTTACATTCTGTGATTGAATGGTTTTACTTGTTGGTCTTACAAGTTGTGTGTGTTCATATATTGACTGTGGTTTGTTGACATTCGGTTGGCTCGGGTACCACACCTGGTATGGGTATAAGACATGGTTGGCATGGGTACCATGCCTGGTACGGGTATAATATTTGGTTGGCATGGGTACCACACCAGGTACGAGTATATCATTCGGTTGGCACGGGTACCACGCCTGGTACGGGTTTACTTTATTGCATCCTGCATTGTTTCATTGACTATTGTATTGCATTGGTTGATAATGGTTCCGTGAGTGAACCGGGTTGTTTTACTGAATGTGATACTTGATATTGGTTTGAGTGGACCGGGTTGTTTTACTGGATGTGATACTTGGTATTGGTTCTGTGAGTGGACCGGGTTGTCTATTTAAATGTGCTATTGTTGGTGGTCCTTGAGTGGCCGAGAACTTTGTATAACTGCGTATTTGTCTTAGTTTAGGCTGGGTTGTTCCTTGATATTTGTGTTTGGTCTTGGGTTAGGCCGGGTTGATCATTGACACTTAGGTATTGTTTAGAAGGGATCTCGGGGTGGGTCCGGACTATGTAAAAGAGGATGGGTAAGTGCATTTATTTATATATATTGTCACCTTGAGTGTGCCTATATGGTCGGGGATTAATTATGATTAATGACTAAGGGTCGATCATGGTATAGACTGGGGCAGCTTGTTAATACTGAGGGTGGTTAAGGGGATCCTTAGAGGGTCCATGTCATGTGAAGTAAGGGGATTAGATGTAACTCTAGGGTTGTTATTAAATGTAGCAAGGGTTGCTGGGTGGATTGCATGTGGTGGATAGAGTGAGAGTCTGGGGTTGTGGTCCTGGCTATTGCACATCTATTAGAAGGTTTACTAGAGATCCGTGGAGGGTGGGACCCCGGTGAGTAATGTTACGAGCCTAAGTCATTCAGTTGTGCGGTTAGCCGGGCTAAGTCGGAAGGATAGCTAGAACAGTGGACTTAGGTAAGGGAAGGGTAGCCCAGGTATGTACATGGACATCTATGAAGGGTAAGGTGACTTGGGAAGTCGGGGATAAGGTAAGGCTTAGGAAGTCTAAGGTTAGTGTGACTTGGAAGCCTTGAGAATGAGGGAGTTGGCAGCGGAATAACTTGGGGGTGGAAACCAAGTTATTTAATTTCAGTCATGCCTTCCCTATTTTCCTATATGATGGTAGGAGTGGATTCGGGTCGACTGATGATGCCTACCAGTACGTGTGTTTGTACTGACTCTACTCTTGCTATACCTTTTGGTATAGTCTGGTTGCAGGTTTATGATGTTTCATAGGTTCGCAATGATGAGATCTCATGCAACTTCTATCTTCAATTTCCATGGCGGAAGTTGGGTGTTTTACCTCCTTATGTCATCTTGTAGTAGCTCTTGTACCTGTTTAGACTAGATCCCAGGGGTGGGTGGTTTTTAAAATGTTGTAAAGGTTTTTCCACAATTTCTTATGTAGCCTATTTCTGAACAGGATTCTTGTAAAGAAAGGATTTCAGTTATGTATAAAGATGGCTTAATTTGATGGTTTGCTTTAATTCCGCATGTTACCTTTTGGATGGGTGGTAAGGGTTCGCCTATCTAGGTGATTAGAGTAGGCACCTGCACGGCCCGGTAGGTTGGTTCATGACAGATGGTATCAGAGCCTAGGTTACCGGTCTCCCAGTACAAGAGCAAAATGTTGAATAGGGTCCTACGGATTGGTGTGTTGACATCCACATCTAATCTTTGGGGAACTATAAGGCATTCTAAGAATCGTCACCCTTCTTTTATTCTTTCGTGCGGTTCATACTTGCTTGTATGGGTTGGGTCCAATTAGTATCTCTCGATTCCAATTGGTATCTCAACAAGGTAAGGGAGGTCTCCGTACCTCAGTTACGATAGGACAAGCAAGAGGAATTGGAACCGAGAAGGTTCCAATTGGTATCTGGCCTGAGAGGCTGTGACAAGCATGGATAACCGGCTAATGGCCATCCATGGTACAACAAATATGAAACTTGTGAATTGATTTGGTCATAATTTGCTTGTATTGAGACTTGAAAATTTAAATTGTTGTGTGTACAATCTTATGTGACTTGATTGGAATGTGTGTGGAATTTTCAATTGATGTGCATGCAGAATCTACGGAAGGTCCGTAAGTGGAAACGTTTGTGCGCCTTAGACTGTGGTAGTCTGTTAATTGTCTTTATTTGAAAAAGGAGTACTACATGTTAAAAGGGCTTATCATTGGTTAAGATGGTAAGGGATTAGTTACTGGACTGTAGGGAATTCGGCTTCAGGGCAGTCGAAATTTTGGTTGGGAAGCATGGGAACAAGAGAGTCATTTGTGTGTAATGGAAGGAAGGTAATGCCGGAAAACAATTGATTGTTGTGAAACCCTTATAAATTTCGATATGCTTATGATGTGATATACTTGTTTTTAATGCGTTCAGTGCTAGGAGTGGTCTTGATGGTGGTTTAAGACCATGGCCGGACTTACAGGTTGGGACAGTGGAAACCGGGAAGGGGGATGAGTGCTTTTAACTAAAAATTCAATTTTTTTTATAGTACCGTAGGGACCGCTATATCATTGAAATGTCCGTTATAGCGGGACCGCTATCACGGCATAACTATCCGCTATAGCGGAGGTCAGCGAAGCAGTGAGCTGCTCTGTTTTCCCCTATTTTTGGTCCCTTCCGGGGATAAGATAAAAACAACCATAAATCACCAAAACCACTGTATAAACCAAGGAAAAGCAGTTCTATATATATATATATAGCATATGCAGTAAAGGAAATAATGTCTAATCCAGGCATCCACGTGCCCAAAATAAAAAGGGAAGGGGAAAGAGCGTCTGAAACAAGCCCCAAACGGGGGCAAACCAATAGTAAATATCTGTATAAGGAGGGGAGGGAGTCCTAGGCCTCATCCTCACTCAGGAAGGGGAACTCCTGCATGTCCTCGGGCTCGAGGGTGGGGAGCTTCTGACTAGGGGCAACACAGGAGAACATGACCTTTATGGTCTTCGACATCCGAGCAAACATACAGTCCCGGGAGAGCCTCTTCCTTTTCTCCTCTTCTAACTCCCTTTAGAGTGCTGCAAGTTCCTGAGTGGTTGGGTGGGGGGAAGTACCACCAGCGTTAGGAACCTCCGGACAACAGCTAGGTTCTCCTCCAGGTGGGCCCTAGAGATCGGGGGCTGGGGCTGGGACTGGGAAGGGGTAGGAATATCATCCTTCTCATCATCATCGCCGGCCTCCTCCACCGGCTGACTGCTCCCTTCCTCACCTACCTTCCTCTTATTCTTGGAAATGTCCTTCACCCGGACTGGGTCAAAGGGCTCATCCATGGCCACCTCTGTATCGGTGTGTTCCTGAGGCACACCAGCTCGCCTGCACAGCTCCAAAACTAGCCCGGGTAGATAAGGGACCTTCCTAGGGCCAGTGTAGAAGCTCTTCCATTTTGAGATGATCTGCTCCCCCACATTCATAATAATCCCCTGCATGGCACAAACGATCACCAAAGCTCGAGCACAGGTCACGTCGGTTTGATTTCCCGATGGACGGATCCTTCGAGACACTAAATTCATCCACATCCTAGCCTCGTAGGAGAAATAGGCGCTAGTAATACCTTCGGGGCTGACTCAGTAGACCTTGTCCTTAGATGCAGGGTCCACATGAGTATCTCTTAACCAGGTCATATCCCACAGCCGGGACTTTGCCATGTATGCTGCATTAGAGATATGGGGCACCCCTAGCTTCTCATTGATGGTCCGGGCATCCACGGGGACATCCACCCCCCGTAGCCGGATGGTAGGATTTGGCTCACTCCAACATACCGTAGGGAGAATGGCATAGAACTCTCGCACCCAGCCGGTTAACGCGGGAGGAGGAGCCACTAGCAAAGTTTCCCACCTGAACTCTCTGACCCGGCGGTGGAAATCAGCCACTTTTCCATCTATCTCAGTCATGCGATAACCTTTCTCATAGCAGAAGCTAAACCTTCGGTAATCTCTGAGCCTTTCCTGACTAGCTTCATCATGGAATCACTCATAGTCGTATTCAGGCGCTGCTGTTCAGCCATTGTGTTATCCTGCAAGGGTATGAAGGAAACGGGATTAGAAGAGTAATAGTACACGAAAAGGAGGAAGAAGATTTTTCTAAGTGTAACTTGGGAAGGCCACTGGTTTGCGGCCTTCCGATATAGCGGGTGGTGCATCCACGATAGCGGGACCACTATAACGGTGAAATATCCATTGTAGTGGGACCGCCATAGCGGAGCCCTACTGCTATAGTGGTCTTCATCGTTCCAGATCTTCCAGGGGTGCATCAATGGCACCTCTTGGTCCAAAACTACGATTTTGTCATTCCAAGACCAGATCTACCTACCCAAACTACCCCATTGCTAGTTTCTACAAAAATTTGGGCATAATAACTCCTAAAATCCACCTGAATCACTATTTTGTTCAAGAAACAACCCTTCACTTTCCCCACCCGTTTTTGGCCAACATTATTATAATCCTTACGCTCAAGCATCCATGCTTCGGGAATCCAACAAAAATCCAACCAAAAGTTAAAGTCCAAACCCACTTCAAATATGCTACAAGTTCCTAAAATTCTACCACATTCATGTACAAATTAGTGCAAGGAGTAAATGAGAGAGTAAGTACGATTAATACCTGGAAAGTTTCGACGTTGGGAGTGGGATGATCGGGAGATAAAGTGTAGTGTTTGAGTGGAATGTGGGGAGAATGAGGGGAGAAATCCATTTCTCCCCAATTTCATTCTGCTGTCAACTGCTATAGCGGTCTCCTGTCCGCGATAGCGAGACTGCTATAGCGGTGAATTATCCGCTACAGCGGATGACCAGTCAGGTCGGGCTACGGGAAAAGTTCTCCCAGTTTTTTTTTTTAATCATCCAATCCAACATGACATGAGGCCCTGGAATTCTTGGGTGCTCGAAATGGGGACACGTGTGATAGCCCTTGTGAGGCTCATAAATTCTTCGTCGAGATGAGGTAGTAATAGATTTTCCTTTGGCAGGTTAGATTTGTAAAGGGAAGGTTCGACAACTTGCGTAGGTCCTATAGTTACGCGATTACTTAGGACGGTTAGAGTCCCGAGGCAGTTTCTCTTCTCCGATTTGATTCGGGATCATTCGGGGATGAATGATGGGTAAATTGGTATCTTTTGTAATGACCGGGTCTGTCAGTAGGTCAATTTTTCCCAATTTTGTAAATTTTGGGAAAATGGTTAAAAATATGTTCGGAATAAATAGCGCAACGTCATAAAATATTTTTGATTTCCAGAAAGAATCCAGGCTGACGTGACACCGCTATAGTGGTAATTATTCTGCTATAAGGTGGACCGCTATATCAGAGCTACGGGAGGCAGAACCTGTGACTGGATTTTTATTAAAAAGTCTTATCTCCTCAGTTGGGAAACATATGAGGGTTCCTCGAAAAACCCTCCCATGCTGCTCCAAGGCTGGGAAATCATGAGAAGGAGAGGTCATGGCTAAAGGGACGTGGAACAGTGGATTCCAGGATCATAGTTCAGCCAAGAACGCAACCACGGAGCCAGAAACGCATCAAATCAGCTGCTGGCATCCAGGTAGTCTAGGTTTTCATGAGTAGTTAGACCTGTTTACCTTTCGTACCTATCATATAGTAGAACTGGAGAATCCATGTTTTAGGCCTTCGGGCACGAAGTTTGGCGGATTCAGGATTGGTTGTATTGTTTCTAGGATGTATGGAATGGCTGGTCTTGTGAATGGTATTATGTGTTCAACTTATTCATATTGTCATGATAAAATGATGGGTTGAGGGACTAGAATGTTGGGAAGGTTTGGGGAACCAGGGAAGTGCTTGGGAGCACGGGAAATGGAAATAAGAAGCTCCTAGGTGGGGTTTCAGGAAATGTTATTACTTAAGGCTTAGCGGCGGTCTAGCTAAGGTTAGGAAGGGGAAGCGTGTCGCATGATTGTGTGTTCATTTAATAAGGGTAATCGCTAGTTGCATGTTATAATAAAAGGGTGAACCGGGGAATAGTCTTTGGACGAGAATTGATGGTTCATAGTTGTACCCGGAAAGGGGTAGGTGATGGCTTATGATTTTCTGTGAATGTGTATATTCATGTACTCATGTCTAAGTGATTGTATGCATTACATGGCTTAGGGAAATTGTGTGGAATGTCTAGGTTCCTGTTTACATTCTGTGATTGAATGGTTTTACTTGTTGGTCTTACAAGTTGTGTGTGTTCATATATTGACTGTGGTTTGTTGACATTCGGTTGGCTCGGGTACCACACCTGGTATGGGTATAAGACATGGTTGGCATGGGTACCATGCCTGGTACGGGTATAATATTTGGTTGGCATGGGTACCACACCAGGTACGAGTATATCATTCGGTTGGCACGGGTACCACGCCTGGTACGGGTTTACTTTATTGCATCCTGCATTGTTTCATTGACTATTGTATTGCATTGGTTGATAATGGTTCCGTGAGTGGACTGGGTTGTTTTACTGAATGTGATACTTGATATTGGTTTTGTGAGTGGACCGGGTTGTTTTACTGGATGTGATACTTGATATGGTTGCATGTTTGTGATGTTTCATAGGTTCGCGACGATGAGATCTCCAGCAACTTCTGTCTTCGATTTCCATGGCGGAAGTTGGGTCTTTTACCTCCTTATGTCATCTTGTAGTAGCTCTTGTACCTTGTTTTGATATTTTTTGGGCAAGGACGGAAAAACATGGCTTTGTTTATTGAAAGGTTCATTTCAAAAATCTAATTAAAGTTTCCAAAACGTTTTCAATTAAAAGCAAGAGTCGCCACTTAGTTTTTATAAAGTAAAAACCATGAAAAAAGTTATAAGAATTTTTAAAATCCCAAAACAGATAGACTTTAAAAATTAAGAGATTAAGGGTAAGGGTTCAAGTTAATACTCTTGGAAGGGTGTTAAGGCACCAAGAGTATCCGCTAACTCGCGGTTGCCCGGGCTTGTTTGAAAAACTAACTTGTTGACTAACTTTAAAAACAGAATTGATTTTAAAAGACAGTTTTATATATAAGAGGGTTATTCTATAAAGACAATATGAAAGAGTTTGTTTCACATAAAAGAGTTGATTTTAAGCAATTAAGCAAGTGAAACAGTAAGTTATTACATAAAAAATGTTTATAAGAAATGTTGATGTCGTTTGGGGATAATTTAACTATGTTTTACCAAGTTAGTTCAATTATACAATTAAATCTATCAACTAAGTAAAGAAGACATATTTAAAATGTTAATCCCTGTCCTAATACTAGTGTATGGGCCCTCTTTAGGCCCACCGCCAATTTATGATTTGGACTTAGTCCATTTTTATCAATTTTTCAGCCCTTTGGGCTACTGCTGCTGCCAAATGTTATGGGCTTTGGCCCAATTTATTTATTCAGTCCATTTTGTACTTTTTACGATGATATGCACTTGGGCTTGGCCCATTTTCCTTCTGCTGCTACTGCTTCTCCTTCTTTTCAACAACTCAACCGTTTTGGGCTTTGAACAAGCTGGTACGGATAGTTGTTGGGCTAGGCCCAACTGAAGAAATGCAAAGGGGAATTTTGGGAGTCCAATTGGACTCCACCATATTTCAAGCACAGGAAGAGTAAAAGTAGATAAAGATTAGTACATATTTTAACTAAATTAAGCAAGAGTAATTTAAACAGTGTAGATTTCACAATTAAGAGAAATATACGCAGGTTTTTATACCAAATTAAGCACATGAAACAGTGACACTCATACAATAGAATCACTAATTTTATCACTTAAGTCATATGTTTTATAAAACTTAGCCATTTCAAAACATTCATATGGATTAACCATTTTCCAAAAAATCAATAAGGGGGTAGGGAGTGGTTCAAACAAGACATGTATTCTTAGATGCACAGAAGTGGTATCACATAGGCATAAGGCACATATTCAACATTTTTCAATACTTACATTTAAACATATAGAGCAGATTCCATATAATTTGAACAAAAGATTAATTTAAGAACCTAATCTGGAAATCACATACCAGTCATAGACAAGTCAAGAAGGCTGGACAAATTTTAAACATCAATCACTAGTTGAAACTCATATGAGAACCAGGGAAAGGGCATTTAAAGGAGACTATTATCATGGTAAAGATCAAAACAATTCCATAGTTCTAACATAATTTCACAACACAGACTGAACCTAAAATAACATCATGCTTAAAACAACAACCAAATCCTACCATTTCACAGTTTATATGTAGCACACAAAACAGGCAATGAAGACAATATATATATTGAATGATAGATCAGAAGAACTTACAGAGGTGAAGAGCATGTCATGAGAGGATATGACTCACCTGTAGTTCCTAATCATAACAGAGTTCTTATGCATTCAACAACATAGGATTCAACATTTCCAAACCAGACTTAAACAAATTCTAAACCATGATTAACAAGCTCACACACAGTCATTTTAATATGATCAAGTCAATAGAGAAAAGTGAAAAGAACCTGGATATGAGCTTTAATCAAGCCTAAAGAAATTAGGGGAGACATAGGGAAGGATTGCTCAACAGTAACCCTCTTGTCAATTAGTTCTAACAATAAGTCTAAAATCCATGGCATTTTCATGTCACACAAGACAAACAAGGAACCAATGGAAATCATGAAGTTTTTAAGAGGACATAGTGTTCAAAAACTATTACACATACCAATTTAATCATGAGAAAACAACACCAGAACTTGACCCAATTCATATACACAAGTTAACATCATCTTATAACCATTTTGACATTAACAAGGCAGTAAAGGGGAAAAAGGAAGAGGAACATAGGATCTCTACCAAATTGAGGAAAACAAGGGAAACAGGAAGGGGTTGAACATTAATAAGCAAGTATAACGTTCATATACATGTCATATAAATCCAAACAAGAATCAATAGAACTTATCAGCACTCAAGCTAATCTAGACATCATCCTAAGTGTAATAAAGTAACACTAACAGTTCATGTATACAAGTTGGTATCACACACAACGAGAAACAGTAAGGAAAAAGGAGAAAACAGGGCAAGAATAAGATCAAAGCAATTTAGGATGAACAAGAAGGGGTCAAGCATTTATCATGAAACCAATCCCTAATCTTAATAACAAATTCATGTTCAAGTTTCTAGCAATTAATCAACATATAAGTCAAACACAGGCTAATGAAATCAATGGGTTTATACAGGGGAAGGGAAAACAAGTTTAAAAATCATCACAAACAACCATGAGCAAAACATATCAACACTTAATCAATACATATACGAAATATCAGTTTAGGCAAAGTTGGTAAGCCAATAAGAACATGATTATGAAGAGGGGTTGGGGAACAAATAGGAGAAAACTCAAACATTTTATGAACAAAACAGGACAGGTTTTACATCATAGCATTCACATCTTTTAGCTACAAATTTTAACTATGAACTCTCATTCACCTCTACTGTTTTAACAAATCAAACACATCTAGTGAGGATCATGGTGTTTCTAAGAAAGATTGCTACTCAAAATCATAATAACAACCTAGAACCAAAACACATATCATAACATAGCAAACAAGACCAGAAATCCAGATTCGTTCAACCTGAACATTTCATAACAAAAGAAAAGGAAGGGAAACAGTAAAGAGAGGTGGGTGAGGATTATACCTTTTCTAGGGCAGCAACTCGGACCTCGAACTTCACTGGAAATCCTTACCACCACCAGATTAATATCAACCCCGTTTATATTTTGAATTTCTTAGTGTTTTCTTCCCCAACAGCTGACTGGTTTTTTGAGGTTAGAGAAATGATTCTCCAAAACCCCCAATATTTTCCCAAAATCATCTCCTTTTCATGCAGCTAGGGGGGGTACTTATAGGGAATTTTGGGTGAAAATGGGGGGAAACCAGAGGGTTTTTTGGGGAATTTCTCAAGGAGAAATTCAAATTCTTTTGCTGGAAGAGCTTGGCAAGCAACGACTTTGTACGAACTTGTACCAATTTGTGCCTAAATCATGGATATAACGCCACCTAGCTGCTTCTAGAGGATTCTCAATGATGCCAGCATGATTTTGACGAAGATCTTGGACGGCATTTGGGAATTTTGACGTCGTTGAGCATCATTTGAGCTGGGAATCGTTAGGGAACATTGGAGAAACATTTGGGGTTTGTACTGGTTTTCATCATTTGTTAGAGACGACGAAGAGATAAGAGAGTTAAGGGGTGTACTGGGTGAGCTGAGGTGTTGTATGAGGCGTATTGCTCGTACAACATGGAGAGTGATACGCGTGAGAGAGAAAAATGGATGAGAGAGGGGGGCGCTAGGGTTTTCAGAGAGGAGTGAACGAAGAAGAAGAGATAGTAAAGGTTTGTTTGGTGAACTGAGAGAAAGAGAAAGAGGAGAAAGGGTGGGTTAAGCGGATATAAGGGGAAGTGGGCCGGGTCAGAGCGGGTTAAGGCAAATTTGGTTGGGCTGGGGTGGCTGACAAAGGGATTGGGCCAGCCGGGTCGGTCATTTGCTGTCCCAAATAGCTGAAAAATAAAGGGGGGTTGCAAGGGGTATTTAGGATTTGGCCCATTTTGCAAAATATGGCCATTTTAACTTAAAAGCATAGCCAAATTGAATAGAAATGGGTGGAATTAAATAGGAATTGGCTATAATTGAAATAATAGGCTTAGAGATGAATTAGTTGAAGTTAATTTTGAGTTTCAATAAATTAAAATAATTCAAAACAATTATCATATTTGACATATAATTACCTCTTTAATTAATTATAAAATCAAATTTTCAATTAACTCCCATTTGAATTAATTTTGGAGAAAAATTACAGGTTTAGCCTTTTAAAGAGATTTTCTTATAGAATCGAATTTTGAAATAATTCTTTAAGTAATTTATATAAATTTCATACGTAAAATATGAAAAAATATAATCATCACTGAGAATCATTGGTAAAGCTGATTTGAAAATATTTTATCCCTTTTTGTCAAAATCATTATTTCGAGAATTGTTTAAAAATTTAAAAAGCTCCAAATTAATTCGTAATGTGGCGGGTAAAAAATGGGTGTCAACAGCTGCCCTTCCCTTTGGGTAGGGTAAGTGTACTGAACCCTGGGCAAAGGGATTTGACGTTCTCAATTTTTGTCTGACTACAAGTCCATCCTCGGGAGGTGGTTGGTTTTAGCACGAATTTCAAGGAATCATGGCTTAACTCTGGTATTGAGTTTCCTACATATCTCAGGTTACATGAGAATTCAGGCCACTTGTAGTTTAAGATGCTTGATTTTATGCATGATTTTCAAGGAATTCCAAACTTTCCCAGTTTCAGAGTACGGAGAGACCAGAAAGCTGGGGAGTAGGAGGATTGGGGGGAGTTAGGAATTCAGCCGAGTTTTCATCATATATCCCGCCTATATATCCCAGGACTCAGGGAATCAGGCTGCTTGTAGTTTGACTCATTCGGTGAAAAAGGTAATCTTTATGTTAAGACGATCTTTGGCTCGGGATGAATGACGAATAAGTTGAGCTATAGAAAAGAGGCTTGTAACCTCTCAACTATGAATGTGGTGCACTTCACACCCATAAGTAAGATTTTAACTGGACATAATTTCCAAAGCTCGAGGTGTATCGTCACTCGGATTTGAAAGGAAAGAATATTGCTTCCAATGCGGGTTCAAAAAATACCCTGGATGCAAAACCAAGACCCAAAGATAGGAAATACCCACATGCCTTCTGATAGGGGTGTGGTTTGATGGTGGTGGTGAGTTTTTCCTTAGTTCACGTCCAAAGAGTTTGATGTCCCTCTCCGGACTGTGTCACAAGTTGCTGCTAAGAAAAAGTTCCACGTTGTGATGCATCCTTTTTGGTGTAGTTCGCACCTGTGGTTTTACTTTTGAGAATCTCATCCTTCTTTGATGCTCTCGACAATATCTAGAAACCAAATGGTTAGTAATAACAGAATTAAGTAAGGAGAGATAGCTTCGTACCTCATTTTCCTTTATCTGTTGTTTCTTGAGGAAGATGACGTCCTTTCCTGTCTCTGTTTTAGGAAATGGCCGCTTCCATGAAAGTTAAACGTGATAGCCTTCTTGGCTATTGGATAAGATTTCTTGTGTAGCAATTTTTGAATGATGACGGCCTTCTTGATTGTTTAAGGGCATTCTCTTGAATGCGATAACCTTCTTGGCTTTTGGCGGTGGTCTTTTGCATATGTCTTTGGGGTAGATCTCGTGTATCTTCCGCATCGACATGATTAACAGATACTCCTTGGATTGTAAGGCTTTGGGTAATCTATCACATCATCCGACTTTGGATAGAGGCGGCTTACAGACGCCTTTAATTTGCCAGCTTTCGAGTAATCTTGCACATTATCTGACTTTGGATAGAGGTCGCTTACAGATATCCTTTGAATTGCCAGTTTTTGGGCAATTCGGCACTTTTATCCAATCTTGGACGTGACGTGACTTGCAGATTTCCCTCGAATTTTTAGCCTTTGGGTAGTGGATATGTCGCAGCTTATAGATAACCCTTGGACCATCCATTTTTTATAGTCTTGCACTTTATCCTATTTTGGATATTGTTGCGACTTACGCGTTACATTTGAACTATCAATCTTCAGGTGATCTTGCAAACTATCAGGTTTTAGATATTATTGCAGCTCTTAGTTCTGTCAAGTTTCGGGAAATCTTGCACACTATCCAATTTCGGATATCGTTGTGACTTATAGAAGACTTTTGACCTTGACGACAGGTGGTATATAACAACATCTTTCGGCGATTGATGCTTTCGAATAAAGGTGCATAAAATATCCTTGACGTAAGACTCCTCCACATTATGCAATATGGGACATAAATATGCTGGATGCCAGACTTGGCATAATAAATGATAATGATATCCTCAACATCAGACTCTTTTGCCTCACGTAATTTCGGATATAAGCATGCTGCATGCCAGATTTGGCATAATGAATGAGGATAATGATAATGATATCCTAAACGTCAGACCCTTTCATCTCATGTGATTTCGGATATAAGCATGCTGATGTCGATCCTGCACAGCTAGTGCAACTTGGGGATGCCTAATAAATGTCATCCTCTTTGAAGCCAGCTGGCAGAGGGACATAATCTTCGCAGGGGATGTGTGTCTGCGATATATGATGATGATGGTCTTCATGACATGCAAATATGAATGGCCTTCTCAGCATGGTCCTCTTGACGTGGAAATATGAATGACCTTCTCGACATGGTCCTCTTGACATGGCCCTCTCGGTATGCAAATATGAATGGCCCTCTCGGCATGGTCCTCTTGACATGGCCCTCTCGACATGGTCCTCTTGATATGGAAATATGAATGGCCCTCTCGGTATGGTCCTCTTGACATGGAAATATGAATGGCCCTCTCGGCATGGTCCTCTTGACATGGAAATATGAATGGCCCTCTTGGCATGGCCCTCTCGGCATGCAAATATGAATGGACCTCTTGGCATGCTCCTGCGATATGATGCCATACAATACGATGCAACATAATATAATATGATGTAATGAGATATGTCATAATATGATGCGACACAATGCTATACCAGGTGATGAAATATGGTGCAACGTGATGCAATGCAGCATGATGCAAATGTGAATGAAAAAATGCGATGCCATGCAGCATGATGCAACGTGAATGCAAAATGCGATGCCATGTAGCATGATGCAATGTCCCATAGGGAAGTCATGAAAACATCACCTTTGGTCTTAATGTCGACTCCTTTGTGGGTACCTGTGCTCAAGGCAAATGGTTAGCAGACACAGTGTCACTTTTATCAGCGACTACAGTCAAGACTTTAAAGACAACGTCTATGAAGATGATCAAAATAACTTTAAAAATGCGAGCAAAATGGTCACTCCTCCTTTCAGGAACAACCATGAATACCGTTTTTTGAACATTGTCTGTTCGGGGTGATCCCTGTCTTGCTAGGCATTGGTGGGGAGTGCTGTTGCTCTTTGTTTAGTGCCCCCAATTTTGAAGCTGACCGAGATGTCTTGATCCCTTTTGGGGACTTAAGAACATTCTCGGGTTCTCTTTATCTGGTAGTTTATGTGAACTACCAGAAAATTCATCCGCTTTAGGGGCTTTTGCCTCTTTGGCCTCTTCATGCTGTTTCGGGATTTTCTCGCCAAATTTTAAAGCATCTGGTCTCGTTGCATTTCTTTGAATGCGTTGTATAACACGGGACCGCTTTCTGATATACTTTTGGAGACAACCTGCATCCACAGAAAAATTGTCAGTTTTCTCAAAACTGGCCTGTGTTGACCTCCTTCGATCTTCTGCTCCTGGTTCTGTCTTCTCCGTATGCTTTCCAATATCGAGTACTTGTCACCCTCGACTCCCCCCGGACCAAGGTAGACATAAGACAAAATCACATTAAAGAAGTAAAGCTAATCTTTGTAAATATTTTTCAAACAAGTTCTTTGGAAAACAAAGGGTTCAAAAAGGAGATGATTTGGAAATGTTTCTGCCTGTCATGTCATGTACTAGTTCAACGAACGTCCTCTACTCGAGGTCTTGGCATTTCTGACATACTGCTGGTGTACCATGGAGGTCCTTCGTCATCCTAACTAGGGAACTTGAAAAATGATTTTCAAGAAATCTATCACAGCCGGGGATTAATCCATATAGGACTGGGGATTTATTTGAAGTAGACTCTGATATCTCGGTGCTTGTCGGAGTTTAATGTTGAACTCTTGAAATAAGCTTGGCGGAAATTTTGGGATCCTTCTCAAAATTTTTGCCCCAGTTAAAGGTTTCTTAGCGGATTTTATTCCTTCCGGTAAGAGACTTGAGACTCTGTTGGGGTCGCGAGATTCTTTCTCGGTATTTGCTTTGGTTGCTCTTCGGCATACTCTGCATTCTTGGTAAGGAACTCTTCGAAGTCTAATGCCCTTCATCTTTTGAATTTTTGAGATTTCTTTCTCAAAAATTATGCCCCAGTTTCTATTTCCTGGGTGATACAGATGAACCATTGTGGCATTTGCGTATCTACAAGCATCCTCTTGTCTTGTTGGCAACGACCTTCATCTCCTGAACTTTTGAGATTCCTTTCTCAAAAATTCTGCTCCAGTTTCCATTTCCTGGGGTGATATGACCGAACTGTTGTGGCACCTACGTATCCCGTTGAGGCAGGAATCAGGTCAAACGTAGTTCCCATACTTATAGTGGGAGATTATTGGAAATAATTAAAGGGATGACCAAGGCCGACAAAGGCCGCCTACGTATCTCATTCTTGAGAATTCAGGTCAAACGTAGTTCGTACGGGGAAAGATAGATTTTCTGAAGGAGTTGACCGAGGCTGACACAGGCCACCTACGTATCTCATTCTTGAGAATTCAGGTCAAACGTAGTTCGTTCAAGAGGATAGGGATGTTTTAAGCTATTACAAAGCATAAAATGATTACAATCAGGAAATGCGATTACAGGGAAATGAAATTAAAGGAAAACTATCCCTAAACAAAGTATCTCTTCACAGCATCAGAATTGATCGGTTTGGTCCACACTTGACCGTCCATTTCAGATAGGATCAGAGCTCCTCCAGATAACACTTTCTGGATGACATACGGGCCTTGCCAATTGGGTGCAAACTTTCCTTTGAATTCCTCCTGGTGGGGAAAAATGCGCTTGAGAACCAGTTGTCCTACGACAAACATGCGATCTCTCACTCTTTTGTTGAATGCATGAATCATTCTTTGCTGGTACAACTAACCATGGCATACGACACTCATCCTTTTCTCATCAATCAACATGAATTGCTCGTGACAGGCACGAACCCATTCCTCATTGTTCAGTCTGACTTCTTGAATGATCCTAAGAGATGGTATTTCAACTTCCGCAGGTATCACTGCTTCCGACCCATACACCAATATATAAGGGGTCACCCCGGTCAAAGTCCTGACGGTCGTCCGGTATCCCAATAAAGCATAAGGCAACATCTCGTGCCAAGATCGGTGATGGTCGACCATTTTTCTCAAGATCTTCTTGATATTCTTGTTGGCAGCTTCCACAGCTCCATTCATTTGCGGCCGGTATGCGATTGAATTATAGTGAGTGATCTTGTATTGCTCACATATTTATTTCATCAAATGGCTGTTCAGATTTGTTCTGTTGTTGGTAATAATTGACTCGAGGATCCCAAATTGACAGATTAGGTTGTTTTTAACAAAATCGGCTATAACCTTCTTGGTCACAGACTTGTAAGAAGCAGCTTCTACCCACTTGGTGAAGTAATCAATAGCTACAAAAATGAATATGTGTCCATTCGAGGTAGACGGCTCGACGGGACCTATGACATCCATGCCCCAAGCTACAAAAGGCCAAGGTGCGCTCATTGCATAACGATCGCTAGGTGGTACTCGAATCAAATCTCCGTGGATCTGGCACTTGTGACATTTTTGTACAAACTTGCTATAGTCATTTTCCATGGTCATCCAAAAGTATCCAGTTTGCAAAATCTTCTTGGCTAGGGTGAACCCATTCATGTGGGGACCATGCACTCTAGCGTGTACCTCTTCCAATAATCTTGTAGCTTCAACTGAATCAATGCATCTTAAGAATCTAAGGTCTGGAGTCCTCCTATACAGGATTTCTCCATTTAGGAAAAAGTTGTTGACTATTCGACGAATGGTTTTCTTTTGGTTGGCGGTCACATCTTCGGGATAGACTCTAACTTCTAGATACCTCTTGATATCATAATACCATGGTTTTCCGTCTGATTCTGCTTCAACTTGCGCACAGTGCGCATGTTGTTCTTTGAGACCTATTATCAACGGATCGATATAATTTTGATCGGGATGTCGAATCATGGAGGATATGGTTGCCAAGGCATTGGCAAACTCATTCTGAATCCTTGGTGTATGCTTGAGTTCGATCTTCCTGAATCTCTTGCACAAAATTTGAACCATATTCACATACGACGCGATCTTGGGGTTCTTCACAGCCCATTCATCTTGAACTTGGTGAATTAGCAAATCGGAATCACCTATGACCAAAAGTTCTTGGACATTCATATCAATAGCTAGTTGGATACTGAGAATACAAGCTTCGTTCTTGGCCATGTTGTTAGTGCACGGGAAATGGAGTTTGGCTATCACTGAAGAGTGCTGACAAGTTTCTGATACCAAGACTGCTCCAATGCCCGAACCTTTGAAGTTGACCACTCCGTCAAAGAACAATCTCAAACTGGGGTATGACTCAGCAATATCCTCACCTACGAACAGAATCTCTTCATCGGGGAAGTAAGTTTGGAGTGGTTCATAATCTTCATCAACCAGATTTTCTGCTAAATGATCTGCTAAGTCCTGTCCCTTGATTGCTTTTTGAGTCGCATATACGATGTCGAACTCACATAGCAACATTTTCCATTTGGCCAATTTCCCCGTAGGCATGGCCTTTTGGAATATGTACTTCAGGGGGTCCATTATGTAAATGAGATATGTCGTATAGGATGACAAATAATGTCTCAACTTCTGAGCCACCCAAGTCAAAGCACAACAAGTCTTTTCTAACAAAGTATAATGAGCCTCGCACGGAGTGAACTTTTTACTCAGATAATAAATCGCTCGTTCTCTCTTTTCGGTTTCATTATGTTGTCCCAGGATGCATCCGAAGGCATTTTCTGAAATCGATAGATACAACAATAATGGGCTCCCTTCTCTTGGAGGAACCAATATCGGAGGACTGGACAAGTAGTCCTTGATAAGATCAAAAGCTTGCTGGCACTCCTTGGTTCAACCAGTCAGCGCATCTTTCTTTAATAACTTGAAAATGGGTTCACAAATAACCGTTGATTGAGCTATGAATCGACTAATATAATTCAACCTTCCCAGGAAACTCATGACCTCTTTCTTGGTTTTCGGGGGAGGCAACTCCTGAATTGCTTTGACTTTTTACTCATGACCTCAACTACTTCACTCGTCTGTTTCAAAAATTATGTGTTTTGTCAAGAACGACTACAAAGATTTGCGTAAGTGACTTTTTACCCCTAATGAATTCTAATGCTTTGCCAAGAGAGGCGGAAAATGCTATGAACAATTTATAATTGCGGAAAAAGTAAACAATTTAAGGAAAGCAATAAAGTTACAATTATTACAATTTCCAAATAGTTAGTCAAACAAATTAGTTTCAAACAATAAGGTTAGAACCTAGTTGAATTATCCCCAGCAGAGTCACCATTTCTGTTTTGATCCTTTTCGGGCAAGGACGGAAAAATATGGCTTTTTTTGTTGAAAGGTTCATTTCGAAAATCTAATTAAAATTTCCGAAATGTTTTCAATTAAAAGCAAGAGTCGCCACTTAGTTTTTATAAAGTAAAACCAAGAAAAAACTTATAAGAATTTTTAAAATCTCAAAACAGGTAAAGACTTTAAAAATTAAGAGATTAAGGGTAAGTGTTCAAGTTAATACTCTTGGAAGGGTGTTAAGGCACCAAGAGTATCCGCTAACTCGCGGTTGCCCGGGCTTGTTTGAAAAACTAACTTGTTGACTAACTATAAAAATAGAATTGATTTTAAAAGACAGTTTTATATATAAGAGGGTTATTCTATAAAGACAATATGAAAGAGTCTGTTTTACATAAAAGAGTTTATTTTAAGCAATTAAGCAAGTGAAACAGTAAGTTATTACATAAAAAATGTTTATAAGAAATGTTGATGTCATTTGGGGATAATTTAACTACGTTTTACCAAGTTAGTTCAATTATACAATTAAATTTATCAACTAAGTAAAGAAGACATTTAAAACGTTAATCCCTATCCTAATACTAGTGTGTGGGCCCTCTTTAGGCCCACCAACGATTTCTGATTTGGACTTAGTCCATTTTTGCCAAATTTTCAGCCCTTTGGGCTACTGTTGCTGCCGAATGTTATGGGCTTTGGCCCAATTTATTTATTCAGTCAATTTTGGACTTTTTTCGATGATATGCACTTGGGCTTGGCCCATTTTCCTTCTGCTTCTACTGCTTCTCCTTCTTTTCAACATCTCGGCCCTTTTAGGCTTTGAACAAGCTGGTCCGGATAGTTGTTGGGCTAGGCCCAACTGAAGAAATGCAAAGGGGGATTTTGGGAGTCCAATTGGACTCCACCATATTTCATGCACAGGAAGAGTAAAAATAGATAAAGATTAGTACATATTTTAACTAAATTAAGCAAGAGTGATTTAAACAGTGTAGATTTCACACTTAATAGAAATATACACAGATTTTATACCAAATTAAGCACATGAAACAGTGACACTCATACAATAGAATCACTAATTTTATCACTTAAGTCATATGTTTTATGAAACTTAGACATTTCAAAACATTCATATAGATTAACCATTTTTCAAAAAATCAATAAGGGGGTAGGGAGTGGTTCAAACAAGACATGTATTCTTGGATGCACAGAAGTGGTATCACATAGGCATAAGGCACATATTCAACATTTTTCAATACTTACATTTAAACATATAGAGCAGATTCCATATAATTTGAATAAAAGACTAATTTAAGAACCTAATCTGGAAATCACATACCAGTCATAGACAAGTCAAGAAGGTTGGACAAATTTTAAACATCAATCACTAGTTGAAACTCATATGAGAACCAGGGAAAGGGCATTTAGAGGAGACAATTATCATGGTAAAGATCAAAACCATTCCACAGTTCTAACATAATTTCACAACACAGACTGAACCTAAAATAACATCATGCTTAAAACAACAGCCAAATCCTACCATTTCACAGTTCATATGTAGCACACAAAACAGGCAATGAAGACAATATATATATTGAAGGATAGATCAGAAGAACTTACAGAGGTGAAGTGCATGTCATGAGAGGATATGACTCACCTCTAGTTCCTAATCATAACAGAGTTCTTATGTATACAACAACATAGGATTCAACATTTCCAAACCAGACTTAAACAAATTCTAAACCATGATTAACAAGCTCACACACAGTCATTTTAATATGATCAAGTCAGTAGAGAAAAGTGAAAAGAAGCTGGTTAGGAGCTTTAATCAAGCCTAAAGAAATCAGGGGAGACATAGGGAAGGATTGCTCAACAGTAACCCTCTTGTCAATTAGTTCTAACAATAAGTCTAAAATCCATGGCATTTTCATGTCACACTAGACAAACAAGGAACCAATGGAAATCATGAAGTTTTTAAGAGGACACAGTGTTCAAAAACTATTACACATACCAACTTAATCATGAGAAAACAACACCAGAACTTGACCCAATTCATATACATAAGTTAACATCATCTTATAACCATTTTCACATTAACAAGGCAGTAAAGGGGAAAAAGGAAGAGGAAAATAGGATCTCTACCAAATTGAGGAAAAAAAGGGAAACAGGAAGGGGTTGAACATTAATAAACAAGTATAACATTCATATACATGTCATATAAATCCAAACAAGAATCAGTAGAAGTTATCAGCACTCAAGCTAATCTAGACATCATCCTAAGTTTAAGAAAGTAACACTAACAGTTCATGTATACAAGTTGGTATCACACACAGCGAGAAACAGTAAGGAAAAAGGAGAAAACAGGACAAGAATAAGATCAAAGAAATTTAGGATGAACAAGAAGGGGTCAAGCATTTATCATGAAACCAATCCCTAATCTTAATATCAAATTCATGTTCAAGTTTCTGGCATTTAATCATCATATAAGTCGAACACATGCTAATGAAATCAAGGGGTTTATACAGGGGAAGGGAAAACAAGTTTAAAGATCATCACAAACAGCCATGAGCAAAACATATCAACACTTAATCAGTACATATACGAAATATCAGTTTAGGCAAAGTTGGTAAGCCAATAAGAACATGATTATGAAGAGGGGTTGGGGAATAAACATGAGAAAAATCAAACATTTTATGAACAAAACAGGACAAGTTTTACATCATAACATTCACATCTTTTAGCTACAGATTTTAACTATGAACTCTCATTCACCTCTACTGTTTTAAAAAATCAAACACATGTAGTGAGGATCATGGTGTTTCTAAGAAAGATTGCTACTTAAAATCATAATAACAGCCTAAAATCGAAACACATATCATAACATAGCAAACAAGACCAGAAATCCAGATTCATTCAACTTGAACATTTCATAACAAAAGAAAAGGAAGGGAAACAGTAAAGAGAGGTGGGTGAGGATTATACCTTTTCTAGGGCAGCACTCGGACCTCAAACTTCACAGGAAAGCCTTACCACCTCCAGATTAATTTCAACCCCATTTAGATTTTGAATTTCTTAGTGTTTTCTTCCCCAACAGCTGACTGGTTTCATGAGGTTAGTGAAACGATTCTCCAGAACCCCCAATATTTCCCCAAAATTAGCTACTTTTTATGTAGCTAGGGGGGTATTTATAGGGAATTTCGGGTGAAAATGAGGGGGAAAACCAGAGGGGTTTTCGGGGAATTTCTCAATAAGAAATTCAAATTCTTTTGCTGGATGAGCTTGGCCAGCAATGGCTTTGTACGAACTTGTACCAATTTGCACCGAAATCGCGAATATAATGCCACCTAGCTGCTTCTAGAGGATTCTCAATGATGCCAGCACAATTTTGATGAAGATCTTGGATGAAATTTGGGAATTTTGACGTCGTTGAGCATCGTTTGAGCTGGGAATCATTAGGGAACATTGGAGAAACATTTGGGGTTTGTACTGGTTTTTGTCATTTGTTGGAGACGACAAAGAGAGAGGAGAGTTAAGGGGTGTACTGGGTGAGCTGAGATGTTGTACGAGGCGCGTTGCTCGTACAACATGAAGAGTGAGATGCGTGAGACAGAAAAATGGAGGAGAGAGGGGGGGAGGCTAGGGTTTTCAGAGAGGAGTGAGCGAAGAAGAAGAGAGAGTAAGGGTTTGTTTGGTGAACTGAGAGAAAGAGAAGAAAGGGTGGGTTAAGCGGATATAAGGGGAAGTGGGATGGGTCGGAGTGGGTTAAGGCAAATTTGGTTGGGCTGGGGCGGCTGACAAAGGGATTGGGCCAGCCGGGTCGGTCATTTGCTGGCCCAAATAACTAAAAAATAAAGGGGGGTTGCAAGTGGTATTTAGGATTTGGCCACATTTTGTAAAATGTGGCCATTTTAACTTAAAAGCATAGCCAAACTGAATAGAAATGAGTGGAATTAAATAGGAATTGGCTATAATTTAAATAATAGGCTTAGAGATGAATTAGTTGAAGTTAATTTTGAGCTTCAATAAATTAAAACAATTCGAAACAATTATCATATTTGACACATAATTTCCTCTTTAATTAATTATAAAATCAATTTTTCAATTAACTCCCATTTGAATTAATTTTGGAGAAAAATTACAGGTTTAGCCTTTTAAAGAGATTTTCTTATAGAACCGAATTTTGAAATAATTCTTCAAGCAATTTATATAAATTTCATATGTAAAATATGAAAAAATATAATCATCACTGAGAATCATTGGTAAAGCTGATTTGAAAATATTTTATCCCTTTTTATCAAAACCATTATTTCGAGAATTGTTTAAAAATTTAAAAAAGCTCCAAATTAATTCATAATGTGGCGGGTAAAAATTGGGTGTCAACATACCTGTTTAGACTAGATCCTAGGGGAGGGTGGTTTTTAAAATGTTGTAAAGGTTTTTGCTCAATTTCTTATGTAGCCTATTTCTGAACAAGATTCTTGTAAAGAAAAGATTTCAGTTATGTATAAAGATGGCTTAGTTTGATGGTTTACTTTAATTTTGCATGTTACCTTTTTGACGGGTGGTAAGGGTTTGCCTATCTAGGTGATTAAAGTAGGCACCCGCACGGGCCGGTAGGTTGGGTCGTGACAGGTGTACTCTGCCCATCCTATTTAGTTAACTCTGCCTGCTATCACAGGTGGTCGCCCGAGATCTAGTCAACAGTTCTCAGCTCCTAGAGGCCAGGGAGATTCTTACACATCTACCAACTGTCCTACTCTTGATCGCAGGTGTTTCTATTGTGGTGATATGGGTCACTTTAAGAGGGAGTGCCCTCACAAACAGATGCGTAATCATAATGAACAATAATCTAAGGTTGTGGTTCCAGCAGGTATGGGTGGCCATGCTAGAGGTCATCCACATGGTGGGAGAGGTAACTTTCAGGGAGGTCGGGGAGACAGGGGTAATGGTGGTGCAAGCAGAGGAGTGGCACAGCCGACCATGGAAGTTGCTCGGATTGATGACCGAGCTCACTATTATGATTTTCCAGGGAAGTGTGAGGCTGATGCATCAGACGTGGTGATCACAGGTACAATTCTATCCATGTTTCCACCCCAATTGGAGAGTTTTTGATAGTGTCTTACGTTTATCATACTTGTTCTATGGTGTTCGTGGGGTTGCAGACTTGGATAGATTTGGTCATTTTGGACATGCTAGACTTCAATGTTATTTTGGGCATGACCTATTTGTATCCTTATCATGTGATATTAAATTGTAATGCTAAGACTGTGGCTCTAGAAATTCTGGGTAAGGATAGGCTAGAGTGGGAAGGGGTGTACATGCCTAAGACGGCTAAAATCATATCCTTTGTTCAGGCTAGGAAACTAGTGGGGAGAGGGTTTTGGCCTTCTTGGATCATCTTCGGGATGAGAGTGTGGAGTCCTCATCGATTGAGTCAGTTCCAATTATTTCAGAATTTTAGGAGGTGTTTCCGGTGAATTTGCCCAGTATGCCTCCGGACAAGGACATTGATTTCTGTATTGACTTAGAGCTGGGTACTCGCCTAATTTTCATCTCTCCATATCGTATGGCTCCAGCAGAGTTGAGGGAACTTAACTCAGCTTCAGAAACTCTTAGATAAAGGTTTTATCTATCCCAGTGCTTCACCTTGGGGTGCTCCAGTATTGTTGTGAAAAAAGGAGGATAGTAGTATGCGGATGTGCATAGACTACAGGCAATTGAACTGTAATGACCCTTCCGGTTATTTCCACGTATACATTTTCCTTGAACCGTTAGAGTTTGTTTGTAGCGGCCCCAAGTCACTTAAGGCTCGTCAGGACCGGTATTTCGGTGTCGGGTCCTTTTGTTTGGTCGCATTATAAGTTTTGAAGAAAAGTAAGTCGGCAAAAGTTATCGTAAGTTCCTTTAATAAATTTTCTGAACTTTGGGTAAAATGTCTCGGAGCTTTTATCCCAATATATAAAGAGTTAGAAGTCCCCCGAAATACCAAATCGAAGGTCTACGAGTCTAGTTTCCAACGCACAAAACCTCACGTCCAACTGATCTTGGAGTAAAAAGTTATGACTGTTTTACCGCGGACTGTCTGGCAAAAAACGGGTTGCGAACCGGGTCGCGAACCGGGTCGGGTCAAACTCGATTTAAGCCTCAACTTCACGTTTTAAAATGCCATTGCAGTTCTGAAACAGTGAGAAAACATAAGGGAGGGTTCCAAGAGAGTTCTTGAGTATCGAAATCGTGTGTACTTGAAAATATTTAATTTAAAAGTCGAATGTGGTAGAAAATTATATTATTATTACCTTTTCAAAATATTTTAAAGGTTTATAAAAAATATTTTTGTTACGATATAATTGTATATGTATTTATTTTATAAGGTTTTTATACATTGTAATATTTTAATGGAGATAGTAAATTTAGTTATATTGAAATTTATTATTATAATATAGTAGGTTTTATTGAAAATGATTTTCTATTAATTATGATATATTCAAAAAGTTATATTTATTTTACCATGAATCTATGCAATATCCGAGTTTTTATATAACATAATAAAAATAGTGAGTGGTGGCCTATTAGTCCACCTCCACGTGACATGTGGAGAAGTGGGAAGCAATGTTCTACATTCATTACACCTACAACTTGATCACTTAGAGAAATTATTAAACAATATATATGTTATAATTATATTTAAATCAAGTCGTCAGTGACCTTTACATATTGGTGTATGTTTCAAAGCTGCACTAATTTTGCTTTCATTTTATTATGGGTGGTTCAACTTATGTTTATTCTTACATGGGTTTTTACAAAACAAGAGCCTAGTAGGAAAATATTTTGGTATTACATTTGATCCCTAAAAGAAATCAATTATATACGTCAAGTTATTCAAGTCCGAGTTCGAGTGTGATTCCATTTCGGAGCTTTTCGGAGAGGTTCAAGCTTGTCATCGGACGACAGGTAGGTTACGGTTTATTTTCCCTAGACTCCACATATATAGGATAAAATTGTATTAATGGGCATCCTTGGGTTGGTTTATTAGGTTGGTACCACAGACCTTGACCGCTTTATTCATGTCCGCCTACTTTTGTTCCTCCGTTGCTTGTAATATTTGCCGATATATTTTATTTACCCTTGTGGTCCTGTGAGGCCTTGTTGACTCTGGAACATAGAAGGTGGGATTTTGGGAATGTCCGCGAGTCCCGGGCATAGAATTATCCTTCTAGGCTGGTTATGCTTGCTGATTAGATGTGGGCCTGTGCAGGGTCGATAGGTTGATTGTGAGCTGCTGGGCAGCTATTGTGTGTGATCATACCATTTTCATGCATATAAAGAGGTTTTATCCATGTTTTACTATGGTTTTGGCTTCGGGCCTACTGGCACTATTTTCTAACCTTGCATGGCCCGGGGGGGGGGCATTTTTGATGGAAATAATTTGGAAATGGTTTGATTTAACTTGTGAATATTCCTAGGTAAAAGGAAGTAAAATTATGTTTTAAAACACCAGTTTTACTACTACGCTAGACTCGGCAGGGCCGGGGTGCTAGTTGAGTTTTCTTGCTACTTGAGATGATTTTTACCCTCGGTCGGACCGAGCACCTGAGATGACTTTCTACTGTTTAGACCCGGTTATGCCCGGGCACCCTTGGAGGGGTTTTTTTTTGAGATATTTTCCTACTACTTTAGTCCTGGACAGGGTCTGGGCATGCATATTCGAGACTAGGTCTCTATCTTGATACCGGACTTTCTTCCGGACGACATGTTGTGATACTGAGTTTTAGTATGGGGTCTGGGACCTCCATGGACCTTGCCATCCGGGCCAGGGGCTACGGGCTGCGTGTGCCGGAGGAGGGGTATACGGTGGAGTAGAGGTATACGGGCAGTGTCCTTCCATGGAACCTACCTGCTGGGCCAGATCGGCGCCGGAGGAGGTACATACAGAGATACCATTTCACTTGAGATCGTCATGCATCATATCATTCATTGTTTGAGGCTCCACCCTTGTTTGTTGTTTGTTGATTGTACGCTCCGGTAGTATGGGATGCCGGAGGGTGTGTTTTCACTTGTTTGTGTTCCTCGGTTGTATGGGCGGCCGGGGGACTGTAGGTAGATTTTTGCTATTTACTTACAGAATTGTTCTCTATTATGGATAAGTATGAGATTGGTTACTGCTAGACTGTTAGTTTCTGGATTTGAGATTGATATGATTAGTTGAGTTTAATTCATGTCTCTGAGCATGCCTATCATTACTCTTTCTCTCTTCTTCTTACACTTGAGGTTACCGGTATACCGTCCATTTCGTAAACTTATTATGTATACACTGTTATTGCAAGGACCCCAGGTGCGTTATTCCTTACTTTCACCTGTGCCTATGGTGTGTATATTCTGCTTACTGGCCTCACATGTGGTTCTGTTGATTTCCCTCTGGGCTAGTTCCTGTGTACCTTTCGTTGATTTCTATGACTGCTTGCTTCTATTCTGTCTATTACTATGCTTTTATCTTATATGTGCCCAGTCGGCCTATGATACCTACTGGGTACCTTATGCTTCGCATTTTGTGCTTACCCCTACCCCCCTGCATCTTTGGGTGCAGATCCTAGCGTGGGCCATCGCTGTTAGATCGCTGTGGTTCGTGCTTGGAGATCTGTTGGGGACTACTTCAGACTGAGGGTGAGCTCTTGGCGATCGGAGCTTAGCTTTAGTTTATCTTTTGCTTCATGTACTCTATTACCATTCAGAGACATCTGTATATATTGTTTTGGATTATTTGCACTCCATGTATGTAGTTTGGGCTCTATACTATGATACCAGGTCTTGGGGTTTGGTTTAGTTTCCACATATGTATATATTTATTGTCCTTTTATCCGTTCTCTTCGTCTTGTTCTCTTATTTGTTAGATAGTAGCCCATTACTAACTGTTCTGGGCTATGAGGATTGGTTCACCTACCGGGGGTTGTAGGTGCCATCATGACCGAGAAATTGGGTCGTGATAACTTGGTATCAGAGCCTAGTTCACCGGTGTCATCGGTATAGGAGCCAATGTCTAGTAGAGTCCTGCGGATCGGGGCGGAGACGTCCGTACTCAATCTTTGGGAGGCTACAGTGACATTTTAGGAAATTTGACTCTTTCCTTGCTTCGGTGTCGTGCGTAGAACCCTTGAAGTTTCTGGAAATCTCATTTGTTCTACTTCACTCTTCCGCAGATGGTTCGTACGAGATCATCGGCATCACGCAGAGATGAGCCTCTCGCTCCAGCTCCAGCTCCAGTACCAGCTCCAGTGCCCACTTCTGTTCCAGCTTCAGCCGCAGCTCAGTCTCCAGATATTCGGGGGTTACTATTACAGCTTTTGGGTATGATTGGAGAGCGGCCTTCTGAGGTGGCGCAGACACCCGCTCAGGGGGAAGCCCAGGGTGCACAGAGCTTAGGAGCGCAGCCTGCTATTATGGCTCCCCGTGCAGAGGTCATTCCGGTTCCATCGGTTGCACAGCCTCTTGCTCCTCGCCCAGTTATGACAGAGTCATAGCAGAAGGCGTTGGGTAGGTTTTTGAGGTTAGCACCTCCGAGGTTTGCTGGTACTTTTGGACAGGATCCACCTGACTTTATTACTACCTGTGAGGAGATGTTGCATCATTTGGGTTTGTTGGAGACTCATGGGGTTGGTTATACTACCTATCAGTTGGAGGGCCCAGCGAAGTTATGGTGGAGGGCCCAGGTTGCTTGTAGACCACCGTCGTCACCTCCCTTGACGTGGTCTGAGTTTTATGAGGCCTTTATGGCCAAGTTCATACCTCAGAGTGATCTTGAGCGTCGCAGGGAGCAGTTTACTCACCTTATGCAGGGGTCTACGACTATCTCGTAGTATGAGACCCGTTTTCATCAGCTAGCACCGTTCAGAGCTATGATCATTCCTACCGAGGCAGATAGGATTCGCAGATTTGTATGGGGTTTGAGGCCAGAGATCAGGCAGCCAGCTGAGATATTGATTGCCAGTGGTCGGTCATTCCAGGCTATTATAGACTATGCCCGCACTGTGGAGGACTTACAGCGACATGATCAGGGGCCCAGAGATAAGAGGCCTCGATATCAGGGTGTCTATAGTGGTTTCAGATATGGCGGTAGAGGTCCTGGCTAGTGGAGCCGGAGTTATCAGCCACAGCAGCACCAGGGTCAGTCCAGCCGACCGGTTCAGGCTTCCCTTCAGACTTTCGATAGTACCCAGTTCGAGCAGGGTCAGAGCAGCCATCAGGGCTATAGCGGCCAGTCTTTGAGGGGTACAGTTTCTGGGGAATCAGGTCGTGGTGGTCATACATGATCTGCTGGTTCATCTCAACTGAGTAGGCCATCAGGGGCTTGTTTTACTTGTGGTGTGATCGGTCATTTTTCTAGAGATTGCCCTCAGCAGGGTACAGTTCAGTTGGCCGAGCCTTTACGAGTAGTTCAGCCCCCAGCTAGAGGGGGTGGTCGTCAGAGTAGAGGTGGTGCTCCGCACGGCAGAGTAGGTGGTAGGGATGGCGGTCGGGCAGGTAGAGGTCGTCGTCAGTTTTACGCGGTCCCTAGGAGACCAGAGGCAGAGGCCTCAGATGCTGTGATTACAGGTACGATTTCTGTGTGCCATCAGTCTGCTAAGGCTTTATTTGATCCTGGATCCACTTGTTCATATGTATCTGCCTACTTTGTGCCTTGTTTGGGATTGGCTAGTGAGCCATTATCTGTTCCTGTTTCTGTTTGGACCCCAGTAGGAGATTTCTTAGTAGTGGATCAGATTGTGAGATCCTGTATGTTATCTGTTGGTGATTCAGAGACTTGGGGTGATTTGATGATTCTTGATATGCTAGATTTTGATGTGATACTGGGCATGGACTGGTTATCCCCTCACCGTGTGGTTTTGGATTGTTATGCCAAGACCATTACCATAGCTGTGCCCGGTGTATCCCCGATTGTGTGGCAGGATTCTATTAGCCATGCACCATCTGGGATCATCTCTTGTCTTCGAGCTAGGAAGTTGATCTCCCGTGGGTGTTTAGTTTATCTAGCATATGTCCGAGATGTTAGTGCTGACCATACTTCTCCTGAGTCTGTTCCTGTGGTTAGACACTTCCTCGATGTGTTTCCTACCGACCTGCCAGGCCTTCCACCTGAGAGAGATATTGATTTCGCTATTGAGCTAGAGCCGGGCACTAGGCCTATTTCTATTTCTCCTTACCGTATGGCTCCTGCTAAGTTGAGGGAGATTAAGGAGCAGCTCCAGGATCTGTTAGCTAAGGGGTTTATTAGACCTAGTGTGTCACCTTGGGGTGCTCCTGTTCTCTTCATGAAGAAGAAGGATGGGTCGATGCGCATGTGTATTGATTATCGGCAGCAGAATAAGGTGACAGTGAAGAATAGGTATCCGATGCCGAGGATTGATGACTTGTTTGACCAGCTTCAGGGTTCAGTCGTGTTTTCGAAGATTGATTTAAGGTCTGGCTACCATCAGTTGAGGATTAGGGCGGAGGACATCCCTAAGACAGCATTCAGGACACGTTATGGCCATTACGAGTTCCTGGTGATGTCTTTTGGGTTGACTAATGCCCCCGCAGCCTTTATGAACTTGATGCACAGGGTTCTTGGGCCGTATTTGGACTCATTTGTGATAGTTTTTATAGACGACATCTTGGTATACTCGCATAGTAGAGATGAGCATGAGAAACACTTGAAGGTTATACTCTAGACTTTGAGAGATCATCGGCTTTATGCCAAGTTCTCAAAGTGTGAGTTTTGGCTTGAGTCAGTTGCATTCCTAGGGCACGTGGTGTCTAAGGATGGGATTAGGGTTGACCGGGGAAAGATTTCTGCCGTTCGTGATTGGCCTAGACCTACTACTGCTACTGAGGTCCGCAGCTTTATTGGGTTAGCAGGTTACTACAGATGGTTCGTTGAGGGATTTTCTTTTATAGCAGCACCCTTGACTATGCTGACTAGGAAGGATGTCCCATTTCAATGGTCGGATCAGTGTGAGGATAACTTCCAGAGGCTTAAGGCCTTATTGACTTCAGCTCTAGTTTTGACTTTACCGGTTGAGGGTCAGAGTTTCTCCGTGTATTGTGATGCTTCTGGGGTTGGTCTTGGTTGTGTGTTGATGCAGCAGGGTCGAGTAATAACATATGCGTCGAGGAAGCTGAAGGTTCACGAGCGCAACTACCCAACTCATGGCTTAGAGTTGGCGGCGGTAGTTTTCGCGCTCAAGATCTGGAGGCATTACCTATATGGAGTTCACTGTGAGATCTTCACCGATCACCGTAGTCTTCAGTATATCACGAGTCAGCGGGAGTTGAACTCGAGACAGAGGAGATGGATCGAGTTACTGAAGGACTATGACTTCACTATTCTGTATCATCCGGGCAAGGCAAACGTGGTAGCGGATGCCTTGAGTCGGAAGGCAGTAAGTATGGGTAGCCTAGCTTCTCTTTCAGTTTCAGAGCGACCGTTGGCCTGGGACATCCAATCCTTGGCTAACCGTTTGGTTAGGCTTGACTTGTCGGATCCTAGCAGAGTTCTCGCCAGTGTTGAGGTTAGTTCTACTTTGATTGATCAGATTCAGAGCCGTCAGTTTGAGGATCAGCAGTTGTGTAACCTTCGTGATCAGGTTGTTCAGGGAGAGACCAGTCAGGCTACTCTAGATTCAGATGGGGTTCTGAGGTTTGATAGTCGCCTTTGTGTTCCGAGGATTAGTGATTTGATTCAGTTGATACTCCATGAGGCACATTGTACTAGATACTCCATTCACCCTGGCACAGCAAAGATGTATAGGGACTTGGGACAGCTTTACTGGTGGAGTGGTATGAAGCGGGATATAGCGGATTTCGTATCTCGGTGCTTGAACTGTCAGCAGGTTAAGTTCGAGCACATGAGACCTGGTGGTTTGATGCAGCGACTTCCCATTCCTGAGTGGAAGTGGGAAGGGATTACTATGGACTTCGTTGTTGGTTTGCCTCGTACTTCTCATGGGTTTGATTCCATATGGGTGACTGTTGATAGGCTGACTAAGTCAGCACATTTCTTGTCGGTTCAAACTTCTTATGGCGCAGAGAGGTTAGCTCAGATCTACTTTCGTGAGATTGTTCGATTGCATGGGGTCCCAACTTCTATTATTTCAGACCGCGGCACTCAGTTCACATCTCAGTTCTGGAGAGCTATTCAGCGAGATTTGGGTACAGAGGTTCATCTTAGTACCGCCTTCCACCCTCAGAAAGATGGCCAGTCCGAGAGGACCATTCAGATTCTGGAGGACATGCTTCGGGCCTGTATTCTTGACTTTGGGGGTTCTTGGGATCAGTTTGTTCCCTTGGCAGAGTTTGCTTATAATAACAGTTTCCATTCGAGCATTGGCATGGCACCTTTTGAGGCTTGGTATGGCAGGCGTTGCAGATCACCAGTAGGTTGGTTTGATGATTTTAGTGCTGGGCCACAGAGCACAGATTTGCTTCGAGATTCCTTAGACCGAGTCCGAGTGATTCAGGACAGACTTCGGGCAGCTCAGAGCAGGCAGAAGAGTTATGCTGATCATAGGCTTCGTGCCTTGGAGTTTAGTGTCGGTGACTTGGTGTTTCTCCGTGTATCGCCCATGAAGGGCGTGATGAGATTTGGTAGGCGGGGCAAGCTTAGCCCAGGTACATTGGGCCGTTTGAGATTCTTCAGAGGGTTGGTAGCGTTGCCTATCAGCTAGCCTTGCCTCCGATGTTTTCAGCTATACATCCTGTATTTCATGTTTCAATGTTGCGTCGGTATGTCCCAGATGAGTCTCATGTGTTGCAGTGGGATTCAGTTCAGTTGGGTGAGGGTTTAGCCTTTGTTGAGGAGCCGGCAGCTATTTTGGCCAGAGATGTCAGGAGATTGAGGTCTCGAGAGATCCCAGTTGTTAAGGTTGAGTGGAGGCACCGTCCAGTCGAGGAGGCTACCTGGGAGACCGAGAAAGATATGCGGGATCAGTATCCGCAGCTGTTTTAGCCTTCAGGTACAACCTTGACCTTGACTTTCGAGGACGAAAGTCCTTTTTAGTAGTGGATGATGTAATGACCCTTCCGGTTATTTCCACGTATACGTTTTCCTTGAACCGTTAGAGTTTGTTTGTAGCGGCCCCAAGTCACTTAAGGCTCGTCAGGATCGGTATTTCGGTGTCGGGTCATTTTGTTTGGTCGCATTATAAGTTTGGAAGACAAGTAAGTCGGCAAAAGTTATCGTAAGTTCCTTTAATAAATTTTCTGAACTTTGGGTAAAATGTCTCGGAGCTTTTCTCCCAATATATAAAGAGTTAGAAGTCCCCCGTAATACCAAATCGAAGGTCTACGAGTCTAGTTTCCAACGCACAAAACCTCACGTCCAACTGATCTCGGAGTAAAAAGTTATGACTATTTTACCGCGGACTGTCTGGCAGAAAACGGGTTGCGAACCGGGTCGCGAACCGGGTTGGGTCAAACTCGATTTAAGCCTCAACTTCACGTTTTAAAATGCCATTTCAGTTCTGAAACAGTGAGAAAACATAAGGAAGGGTTCCAAGAGAGTTCTTGAGTATCGAAATCGTGTGTACTTGAAAATATTTAATTTAAAAGTCGAATGTGGTAGAAAATTATATTATTATTACCTTTTCAAAATATTTTAAAGGTTTATAAAAAATATTTTTGTTACGATATAATTGTATATGTATTTATTTTATAAGGTTTTTATACATTGTAATATTTTAACGGAGATAGTAAATTTAGTTATGTTGAAATTTATTATTATAATATAGTAGGTTTTATTGGAAATGATTTTCTATTAATTATGATATATTCAAAAAGTTATATTTATTTTACCTTGAATCTATGCAATATCCAAGTTTTTATATAACAGAATAAAAATAGTGAGTGGTGGCCGATTAGTCCACCTCCACGTGACATGTGGAGAAGTGGGAAGCAATGTTCTACATTCATTACACCTACAACTTGATCACTTAGAGAAATTATTAAACAATATATATGTTGTAATTATATTTAAATCAAGTCGGCAGTGACCTTTACATATTGGTGTATGTTTCAAAGCTGCACTAATTTTGCTTTCATTTTATTATGGGTGGTTCAACTTATGTTTATTCTTACATGGGTTTTTACAAAACAAGAGCCTAGTAGGAAAATATTTTGGTATTACATTTGATCCCTAAAAGAAATCAATTATCTACGTCAAGTTATTCAAGTCCGAGTTCGAGTGTGATTCCATTTCGGAGAGGTTCAAGCTTGTCATCGGACGACAGGTAGGTTACGATTTATTTTCCTTAGACTCCGCATATATAGGATAAAATTGTATTAATGGGAATCCTTGGGTTGGTTTATTAGGTTGGTACCACAGACCTTGACCGCTTATATTCATGTCCGCCTACTTTTGTTCCTCCGTTGCTTGTAGTATTTGCCGATATATTTTATTTACCCTTGTGGTCCTGTGAGGCCTTGTTGACTCTGGAACATAGAAGGTGGGATTTTGGGAATGTCCGCGAGTCCCGGGCATAGAATTATCCTTCTAGGCTGGTTATGCTTGCTGAGTAGATTTGGGCTTGTGCAGGGTCGATAGGTTGATTGTGAGCTGCTGGGCAGCTATTGTGTGTGATCATGCCATTTTCATGCATATAAAGAGGTTTTATCCATGTTTTACTATGGTTTTGGCTTCGGGCCTACTGGCACTATTTTCTAACCTTGCATGGCCCGGGGGGCCCGTTTTTGATGGAAATAATTTGGAAATGGTTTGATTTAACTTGTGAATATTCCTAGGTAAAAGGAAGTAAAATTATGTTTTAAAACACCAGTTTTACTACTACGCTAGACTCGACAGGACCGGGGTGCTAATTGAGTTTTCTTGCTACTTGAGATGATTTTTAGCCTCGGTCGGACCGAGCACCTGAGATGAATTTCTACTGTTTAGTCCCGGTTATGCCCGGGCACCCTTGGAGGGGTTTTTTTTGAGATATTTTCCTACTACTTTAGTCCTGGACAGGGTCTGGGCATGCATATTCGAGACTGGGTCTCTTTCTTGATACCGGGCTTGCTTCCGGACGATATGTTTTGATACTGAGTTTTAGTATGGGATCTGGGACCTCCATGGACCTTGCCATTAGGGCCATGGGCTGTGGGCTGCGTGTGCCGGAGGAAGGGTATACGGTGGAGTAGAGGTATACGGGCAGTGTCCTTCCATGGAGCCTACCTGCTGGGCCGGATCGGCGCCGGAGGAGGTACATATAGAGATACCATTTCACTTGAGATCTTCATGCATCATATCATTCATTGTTTGAGGCTCCACCCTTGTTTGTTGTTTGTTGATTGTACACTGCGGTAGTATGGATGCCGGAGGGTGTGTTTTCACTTGTTTGTGTTCCTCGGTTGTATGGGCGGCCGGGGGACTGTAGGTAGACTTTTGCTATTTACTTACAGAATTGTTCTCTATTATGGATAAGTATGAGATTAGTTACTGCTAGACTGTTAGTTTCTGGATTTGAGGTTGATATGATTAGTTGAGTTTGATTCATGTCTCTGAGCATGCCTATCATTACTCTTTCTCTCTTCTTCTTACACTTGAGGTTACCGGTATACCGTCCATTTCGTAAACTTATTTATGTATACATTGTTATTGCAAGGACCCCAGGTGCGTTATTCCTTACTTTCACCTGTGCCTATGGTGTGTATATTCTGCTTACTGGCCTCACATGTGATTCTGTTGATTTCCCTCTGGGCTAGTTCCTGTGTACCTTTCGTTGATTTTTGTGACTGCTTGCTTCTATTCTGTCTATTACTACGCTTTTATCTTATATGTGCCCAGTCGGCCTATGATACCTACTGGGTACCTTATGCTTCGCATTTGGTGCTCACCCCTACCCCCTGCATCTTTGGGTGCAGATCCTAGCGTGGGCCATCGCCGTTAGATCGCTGTGATTCGTGCTTGGAGATCTGTTGGGGACTACTTCAGACTGAGGGTGAGCTCTTGGCGATCGGAGCTTAGCTTTAGTTTATCTTTTGCTTCATGTACTCTATTACCAGTTAGAGACATCTGTATATATTGTTTTGGATTATTTGCACTCCATGTATGTTGTTTGGGCTCTATACTATGATACCAGGTCTTGGGGTTTGGTTTAGTTTCCACATATGTATATATTTATAGTCCTTTTATCCGTTCTCTTTGTCTTGTTCTCTTATTTTTTAGATAGTAGCGCATTACTAACTGTTCTGGGCTACGGGGATTGGTTCACCTACCGGGTGTTGTAGGTGCCATCATGACCGAGAAATTGGGTCGTGACATGAACAAGGTCACCATCCGAAACAAGTACCCTTTACCCCATATAGATGATCTCTTGACCAGTTACAGGGTGCATCTTGGTTTTCAAAGATTGACTTAAGGTCAGGGTATCATCAGTTGAAGATTAGGTCCGAGGACATTCCTAAGACGGCTTTTCAGACTCGGTATGGGAATTACGAGTTCTTAGAGATATCGTTTGGGTTAACCAATGCGCTGACAATATTCATGAGTATGATGAATGGAGTATTCAAAGATTATCTGTATTCGTTTGTCATTATATTTATAGATGAAATCTTGATCTACTCCAAGAGTAGGGAGGAGCATGTTGAGCATCTCCGTATTGTGTTGGATATTTTGAGGCACCAGAAGCTATATGCAAAATTTTCTAAATATGAATTTTTGTTGACTTCTATCGGTTTCCTTGGGCATGTAGTGTTATAAAAAGGGGTGATGGTGGATCCCCAAAAAATTAAAGCAATTATGAATTGGGTCCGGCCTAGCTCTGTGACTGAGGTGAAGAGTTTTGTGGGGCTTGCAGGTTACTACCGTAGATTTGTCAAGGATTTCGCGTCCATCACTACTCACTTGACAAGGTCGACTCAGAAAGAGGTACCATTTGTATGGTCCGACAAGTGTGAGGAGAGCTTCCAAAATCTCAAGACATTTCTTACTACAACGACCATTCTGTCATTGCTGGTTGAAGCTAAGGATTTTATTGTATATTGTGATGCTTCACATTCAGGTTTGTGTGTTGTGTTAATGAAGGACAAGAATGTTGTAGCATACGCCTCTAGGCAGTTGAAGCCTCATAAGAAAAACTATCCCACCCATGACTTAGAGTTGGCAGCGGTGGTTTTTGCACTCAAGATTTGGAGAACTATCTCTGTGGTGTCAAGTGTGAAGTGTTCACTGATCATCACAGTCTGCAACATGGTTTTACTCAAAAGGACTTGAATCTAAGGTAGAGGAGGTGGATGGAGTTGTTGAAAGATTATGATGTGACCATCCAGTACCATTGAGCCGAAAAACAGTTAGCATAGGTATTCTGGCTTGTTTGTGGGGGTCCAAACGACCATTGGCAAAGGAGATTTGGGCTCTAGAATCTAAGTTCCTACAACTGGGCATCTCAGAATAGGGTGGAGTGTTGGCAAGTGTTGAGGTCAAATACACATTCATTGAAGAGATAAAGGCCAAGCAGTTTCAGGATTCGCAGATGAACAAGCTTCAGAGCAAGGTAATATCCAGAGAGTCCAGGGATGCCACATTGGACTCCGATGGGGTGTTAAATTTCAGAGGGAGGATTTCTGTCCCTCGGGTTGATGACATAATTCAGAAGGTATTGACAGAGGCTCATAGTTTGTCGTACTCAATTCATCCAGGCATAAACAAGATGCACATAGATTTAAGGCAATTTTACTGGTGGTCCGGGATGAAAAGGGACATAGGCAATTTCGTGTCCAAGTGTCACAATTGTCAACAGGTAAAGTATGAGCACCAAAGGTCTGCAAGACTACTTCAGAGGATGCCCATTCCCTAGTGGAAGTGGGAGAGGATAGCCATGGATTTTGTTGTGGGTCTTCCCAAGACCTTATGAAAGTATGATTCTATTTGGGTCATTATGGACAGTTTGACCAAGTCATCTCATTTCATTCTACACAGGGTGGACTATGATTCGCAGTAGTTGGCTAAGATATATGTGAAGGAGATCGTGAGACTTCATGGGGTACCACTGTCCATCATTTCAGACAGGGGTGCATAGTTTACCTCTAAGTTCTTGTCACGCCCCGAGGTTACCCCCTAGATGTAACATGTGACCTGAGACCACAAGTGTCCCAAGTTAACCCTAAGTCATAGCGTACTCAGATATATTTAAGAAAAACAAAGCGGAAGCATACATAATGAAGATAGAAATCCACAAACTGAAATGGGATAAAGGCTACGAAATACCAATCCAGAATACAACTAGCTATGTCTGAAGCCTCTAAATCTGAAATAAGAGTTGATGGGAAAACCTCCCAACTAACTCAGAAATTCAATGAAAAAGAGATATAAAAACACTAATCATAACTACGGTCCTCGAATGATGAGGACTCACCAAGATAGTCCGGATAGCTGGCAACGACTAGCCACGCGCCTGAGGAGTAGAACCTGAAACTGCATCATAATAGGATGCAGCGCAAAATATGCGTCAGTACTATAGGATGTAATGAATATGTGAGATATGTATGAATATGATAAAAATATACTTAAAACGTAATTAAAACTGAGTACATGCATAAAAGACATGTCATAAGTAAATCTCATAGTTTAAAACTTAAATCATGAAATAGAAAAGCACAAGTCTTAAAACTTTCATACGGGAGTTTCTCTTAAACGACATAAACCATGATGAGCTACATGGAGTCCAATGTTATACACCCACACCAAAAAAGGTTGTCCTAACTGGCCAAAGTTAGAACCATATCATATCAGGATTATGTCATAAGCCACAGAGGGCACCTACAGTGGCACGTAGTTCTGGGACTAAGGGCAATCTCACCCCATCCAACTTGGTGGTAAATACTACTCCCAAAACATATACATATAGCTCACATACTTGTGATATAATCTAATGCCAATTCTGTTTGAAAAGCATAAGTGTATAATCTAATACCATGCAATCCACATAGCTTAGGTAGACACATCTAGATGCCAAACCTTTCATAAATCATAAGGACATATCTAATGTCATGCAATTCATACTTCAAAATCCTTAAAACTTAGCATAGCCATAATTCAAAACATACTTTCCTTTCTAAATTCATGAAATGAAGAATTAGGCATGCAATTTCATGATAATAGAGGCCATGTTATCTAAACATTCCAATTTTACTTGAAAATATGCAATTCAATGGAATCATGCTAGAATTCATCATCAAACATATGGGCTTTTGAAATCATGAAAGTAATCTTGATTAAAACATGGGTAATCAATGGGAAATCATGAATTGATACTTTAAAACAAAAACCCATAACTTTTCCCCAATTTGGGTAAGAACTCTAATTTCATAAATCCATAAATTCAAAGTAAAACTTGAGGATTTGGGCATAAGGGTGAAAGGAATCCCTTATTAAATACCCACATACCTTAGTTGAAGCTAACTTGATTCAATGAAAAGAAATGGAGGCTTGAACTTGGAGCTTGAAACTTGGAGCTTGAAGGAGTTCTTTTCCCAATTTGGTAGATGAATGAGGGATAATGAAAGACTTAGGCTAATAGGAGTAGAAACCCTACTAAAAGTTGATAAAATAACCTCACTTAAGAGTTAAAAGGGTGAGTAATTACAAAAATACCCCTAGGATTTAATTAGGTAAAAGTTGTTAAAAAGTCGGCTTCAGGAATCACGGATGGATTCTATGAGTCCTAGACTGAACCACGGCTCGTGGTTTCCACTCGTGGTTACTGGACAACTCACCAGCCTAAAGAAGAGTTTCTACGGTTCAACAGGACGGCTCGTGGAAACTTCCATGAGTTGTAGAACCAATCCATCATTTCTGAAGAAGTAGGTAGACCTTAGATCAAGTTCCACGAGTCAACAGGACGGTCCGTAGTTCAAACTATGGTCCATAGACCTGACTCGTGGTTCCTGAGAAAAGAGTCAGCCCTCAGGTATGATTCCATGAATGGACAGGATGACCTGTAGAATAAACTATGGTCCGTAGAACCCACTCGTGGTTCTCAGACCAGAGGCTAACTCTGCAGAAGGCAAACCATGACACCATTCCACGGCCCGTGGTTTGGACCCATAATTTTTGGAAGTTTAAAATTTTCAGAGATTTTAAATTAAACAACTGGATCAAATTCTAGGGTGTTACAGTTCTAGGGTAAGTTACATAAGGAGTTGGGCACTCAACTCACATTCAGCATAACATTTCATCCTCAGTTAGACAATTAGTCGGAGAGGGGAAATCCAGGTGTTGGAAGACATGCTGAGAGCATGTGTGAATGACTTTGGAGGTCATTGGGACTAGTTTCTACCATTGTGTGAGTTCTCATACAACAATAGCTACCATTCTAGTATCGACATGGCACTATTTGAGGCACTGTATGAGAGGGGATGCAGGTCACCCATAGGGTGGTTTGAGGCTGATGATGTAAATCCTCTGGGCATAGACTTGGTAAGGGAAGTGTAGGAAAAAGTAAGGGGTATTCAGACTAAGTTGCTAGCGGCCCAAAATAGGTAGAAGGAATATACATATCGCTAGGTAAGAGACATGGACTTTCAGGTTGATGAGTAGGTATTACTGAAAGTGTCACCAATAAAGGGGGTTATGCATTTCGGTAAGAAGGTCAAGCTCAGACCCCGATTTATCAGTCCATTTGAAGTTCTCGAAACTATAAGGTCAATGTCTTATAGGCTAGCACTACCACCCAGTTTATCAGGGGTCCACCTAGTCTTCCATGTATCCATGTTGAAGTGGTACCATGGGGATGGGGAATACATTATTAAATGGGATGAGGTATTACTAGACAAATATCTTCAGTACGAAGAGGAATCGATTGTGATTCTTGATCGGGATGTCTGAAAGTTGAGGACAAAGGAGATCAAATCTATGAAAGTTCAATGGGAGCATCGTCCAATTGAGGAAGCCACTTGGGATACTGAGAAGGAAATTCGGGACAAGTACGCTCACTTGTTTGAGGAGTCAGGTACTACACTTTCCCTTTTTCTTTTCATGTTTTTCAGGTTTGATCATTCAGGGATGAATGATGGGTCAATTTGTATCTGTTATAATGCCCGGGTCCGTCATTATGGGTCAAATCTTTATGCCAAGTTTTGAGTTAGAAAATTTTTGGGTTTTGGAGTTGGAATTTCTAGGCTAGGCTAGTCTCGGCTGGTTTCTGAGTAAGGCATGGTCTAGGGAAATCCAAGTAAGGATTGGGTAATGTGTCTTGTAGTGAGCTAGTGTTTACGTTAGCCAAAAAATAGAGGAGCCCGGGGGACTTTTTGGAAGGGAACTCGCGTAAGTAGAACTCTTAGAATTAAGGTTGACGTGAAGGGGTTGTTCTGGAATGTCAAGGATTCAAGGTGTGTTATAAAATGGGAACTTTTCAGGAATTTTCCAAGTTTCTTCCCATGATGAGCGCTGTCACTGCACCATAGCGGTGACTGCTATAGCGGTAATATATCCGCTATAGCAAAAGTTAAACTTGGTCAGCACCGCCATCGTGGTAGTTTTCGCTATGGCGGTGGTGCTATATGGTGTACGGACCGCTATAGTGGACCGAGTTAGGATTTAATGTAAAAACTTCCCCAAAATGTTCAGTTTTTCCTCAACTACATTATGGAGAAGGGCAGGGTGATTTTAGGCAAATTTACTCCGTTTTGCATCATTTTTCATCCCAAAGGTAAGGATTCTACTCTCCTAACTTAGTACTATAATTCCTACAGAGTAGAATTACTAGTTGTGAACTTGGGGGAAGGTTTGGAATGACCTAGGAATGGTAGAATCTGGGTAAAAGAGGGATTCTAGGCTGTACAAGTTCTTGGGTCTTGATGTTATTGTTAGGTTATGCTCATTTAGCCATAATTCTCTAAATGTATCCGTAAAAATTATAGAAATAGGTGAATTAATGGTGGAAAAACCCGTGAATGGGTGGAATGATCATAGTTTGTGTCACGACCCGATTTCTCGGTCATGATGGCACCTACAACCCCCGGTAGGTGAACCAATCCCCGTAGCCCAGAACAGTTAGTAATGGGCTACTATCTAGCAAATAAGGGAACAAGACGAATAAAATAGATAACAGGGATATAAATATATATATATGCGGAAACTAAACCAAACCCCAAGACCTGGTATCATAGTATAGAGCCCAAACTACATACATGGAGTGCAAATAACCCAAAACTATATATACAGATGTCTCTAAATGGTAATAGAGTACATCAAGCAAAAGATAAACTAAAGCTAAGCTCCGATCGCCAAGAGCTCACCCTCAGTCTGAAGTAGTCCCCAACAGATCTTCCAAGCACGAATCACAGCGACCTAACGGCGATAGCCCACGCTAGGATCTGCACCCAAAGGTGCAGGGGGTAGGGGTGAGCACCAAATGCGAAGCATAAGGTACCCAGTAGGTATCATAGGCCGACTGGGCACATATAAGACAAAAGCATATTAACAGACAGAATAGAAGCAAGCAGTCACAGAAGTCAACGAAAGATACACAGGAACTAGCCCAGAGGGAAAACAACAGAACCACATGTGAGGCTAGTAAGCAGAATATACACACTATAGGCACAGGTGAAAGTAAGAAACAACGCACCTGGGGTCCTTGCAATAACAGTGTATATAAAATAAGTTTACGAAATGGACGGTATACCGGTAACCTCAGTGTAAGAAGATATAGAGAAAGAGTAATGATAGGCATGCTCAGAGACTGAATTCAAACTCAATTAATTCATACCAATCTCATACTATCTAAATAGAGAACAATTCTGTAAGTAATAGGCAAAAGGTTCTACCTACAGGTCCCCCG
>QJPP01002038.1:0-114928 GCA_003996215.1 Jaltomata sinuosa | reverse complement strand
AAAACAAGAATAAATAACCAACTTAATCATACCAACCTCAAGCCAAGAACTAACAACCTCTCAGTATCCAATCTCATATATATAACCATGACAGGGTGTAGTATAGCGATAAAGTAACAAGCATCTACCTATAGTCCTCTGGTCACCTATAAAATCGAGGAACACAATCAAGTGAAAAAAAACCTCTGGCCGCCCATAAAACCAGAGTGTACACTCAACAAACAACAAACAAGGGTGGAACCTCACACAAATGAATGATATGATATGATGTGCCAAACTAAGTGTGACCACAGTATCAGTATGTTACCCCTTCTGGTGCCCTAAAGGTCCAATAAAGGCGGGATCCATTGAAGTACTTCTCCCGAGTACATCTACTCCGCCGTACGCCCCTACCCCAGTCACCCTTTTGCCTGTAGCACTTAGTCTGGAACTACAGGTTCCATGGAGGCCTACTCGTAGACCACATACTGCACTTTAACCTTTAAAATATCATTCTGGAGTGCCACCGAATCCAAACTAGTACTCAGATGCTCAAAATGCATGCCTGAATTCCATCCAGGTCTAAATTAATGAAATAAGTCTCATAAGCCCCTTTGAAAGGTTCCCAGGTGTATTCGAGTCTAAAATAGTAGTAAATCAAGTCTGATGCTTGTCTTTACCAAGTCTAATATCATTTCTCATCCATGACAGGGTCAATCTAGCACCTCGGTCCAATCGGGTCTAACATATAATAGGAAAATGTAACAATCTTCCTTTCAACCTTTCTAAACCCAAGAAGATCGATTAAGATGATACCAAACCATTCATAATCAATTTTACGAAAAATTAGCCCCACGAGCCATGCAAGGTTTAGAAATCATCAATAGAAGGCCCGAAGCCAAAACCATAGTAAAATCATGAAGAAAATCCTTTTATATGCATGATAATGGCATGCTCAATCACAATCAATAGCCCAAAAACTCACAATCAACCTATCGGCCCTACACAGGCTCCAATCTTTCTGTAGCACAGATAGGCAGCTCTATAATAGTAATAATGATGTCCGAGACTCACGAACATTCCCAATATCCCACCATCTACGTTTCAGAGTCTAGATCAGGACACACAAGACCACAAGGAAAAATAGAGCGTATAAAATAAATACTTCAAACATCGGAGGGAGAAAAGTAACCAGACATGAATAAGCGGTCAAGGTCTGTGGTACCAACCTAGTAAAACCAACCCAAGGATGACCATTAGTACAATTTTATCCTATATATGCGAAGTCTAAAAGGTTTAAACCATAACCTACTTGTCATCCACGACAAGCTGCTGGGGTAACAATATCCAAGCCCGAATCGCTCTGAGAAATCGTTAATGATAATCACACTATCACAAACATAAATAACACATTAAAACGAGTCTAACAATACCCATAATGCTATTGGAATAGCCGGGCCAAAATTTGGGTCACCAGAGGACCCGCATACCCTGCAACTTAAAATCAAAAATGAGAAGAAGCACAATATCCACAATGGTGCCAAGAAGACATGCTCCAAAAATGAGCAATTTTGGCCAAGGAGAAGGCCCAAACAACCCGCTCAAGAGAGGGCTTAAAGAAGGAATTTTAAGAATAAAAAAATGGAAATTGAGCAAGGAAGGCTTACCACAAAGAGAGCACCATGCTAAGGAACTTAAATCACAAAATTTATGAGAAATGCAACTCCAAGGAGGCAGATTCTTCAAGAAAACCAAGCTTTTATGATGATAACAATGGAGGTTCAACAATGGAGAAAGAAGGGAAAAGCTTGGGGAAGAAGACTTACCAAACCAATTGAGGGAGCAAGATTTTCTCTTCAATATAATGCAATTCCAAGTCTAGGAGCTGTTTAGAGCAACTTGGTGGAGAGGAAAATAATTTTTAGACTTGGAAGGATGAAGAAATAAGGCTGGAAAATTGAAATTCCAAGAATTATATAGCTGATGGTCGATGGTCAGTGCTATCGCACTAAACCAGCTTCATCGCGCTACAATAGCGCAATTATGCTTGTTGGGAAAACGTGCCTGAGCGCGATCACGCTACAATAGTGCAATCATGCTGGCTGGCAAAACGTGTCTGAGCACGATCACGCTAGGCTGGCGCCATTGGCGCTGAAGGCCTAGCCTGCAACAAAATCTGCAACTTTTTAGAAATTCAATGGGGCACGCCGGGTACAATCAAAAATTGATATTCAAAAACCAATAATGCTAATAGAGTGGAAACGATATTCTGAACTCTACAGAATCGATGAAACTTCCATAATAGGTCATTTCGGAGAAATGTTGACCCAAGTCAATGTTGACTAAAACCAACCAACTAGCCAAAATGATCCCGGCTCACCCGTGACCTGAGCCAACCACCAACCTAACCCAAACTCATTATTTTGGAGCTGATGGAATCGTCGGATTTTGAATCTGATGCTCCGATCATAAAAAGTTGACCAAAGTTACACTTTCAACTCCAAATGTCCTGAAAATAGAAAGAGCAACACAAAGCCCACACCAGAAGTTGTCAAGCCTCGACTAATGGTCCAACTAGATCAAAGTCAATGCTCCGGAGCTAACAGAACTGTCGAAATGCTATTCTCGCACGTTAGCTAAGAATGTTGACTCAAGTCAATGATATTCTAAGTTAAGGCTCTAAAATAGGCAAACTTCCAAAACGACCAGGGCACCAAACCACCAGTTCCAGCAAGCCATAAATGACTTAGATTTTCTACAGGAAAGCTCTAACAGTGCAATGAATGCATAAACGCGAAGATGACCGAAAGGGAAGATGACCGAAAGGGTCATCACAATACCGCGCTTGATTTTAGAACATTTGATCTAAATTAGAATTTTAAAAAATATATTCTTATTGTCTTCCTAAAATATCTTAAATATTTATAAAAAAATCTTTAGTTATGATATATTTGTGTATATATTATTTTATAAGAGTTTTATAAATTATTAATATTTTAACGGAGATAGTAAGTCTAGTTATACTGTAAAATTATTGTTACATATGGTAAGCTTTATTTGAAATAATTTTCTATTATTTATGATATATTCAAAAAATATATATTTATTTTATCACGAACCTATGCAACACTCGAGTATATACGTAATGAGATACAAAAAAATGTAGGGTGGTGATAAGTGGAGGAATATCACACATCAAATATTAGTCATCAGTTAGCATTTATCATTAAGTCAAAATTTGTGAGTTTTAATTAATATAAATATGCATTTATACGTATCCTTGTAGCTATCTTTCAAATGAAACAACTTTTTCCAAATATTTGCAAGTGTGCAGCCATTAAATGTTTAACATTAGAAATGGTGATAATTGTCTCCACTCACCCCTTAACCTCTCTATCAATTTATATATCTCTCTACATACATATACAACTGTTTTTTGGGAATATTTTTTTATAAAATCAGTCTTTACCTTTTTTGCTAAATATATATATTCTCGAGCCTGGTTACAATAAGAAATTAGTAAATTTCCAAAGAGCAGCCAACCTAAAGTCGTGTTGATGGGTGTTTTGAGGTGGTGGGTGTTGATTTTGCTGCGAGTTGCAGTGGGTATGTTAATGGAGTTCATGGTAGTTTTGAAAGCAAGTTTTAAGGTATGTAATGGTTATTCTTTTTTTGGCATGATATAAAATTTGTAAACTTCATATCTAGCGTGCCATAGCAGAGTCAATTGTTAGATTTCTATAAATTATTATTGGCATTATTCTTGTTATAAACTTATATCTGGTGATGTCAGTTTCATGTTAAGTTGAAAGTAAGAGGTGGCATCAATAATTTGGTAATGTACTAACTTATTTAGCTTTTGAACATGAGTTATTGCCTTGATTTAATGCTATTTATAAGGATTTAATGCTTCTATTCTCTTATATATAGGCATTCTTGAGTATGAAGATAGAAGAGGATTTGAACCCAAATGAATGGGACCTTCTTGTCGCAAAAGGGCACCACGTGTCACAGGTACCAATGCATGAAGCACATGTAAATCTGCCTAGAAGCTTAGGCACCTACATGCCGCAAGTCATCATGGACGGTCGCAGGTGCCCGCTCAGATGGAGCTGTAGGCAAGAGTTTCACACAGCCTACAAGACTTGGTACCTGTGTGCTGCAAGTCATCAAGGAAATCCGCAAGTGCCAGCGCAGGTGAAGTCGCAAGTGACCCAAAGGGCAAAATGGTCCAGAAAACTATTGCATAATTTAGAAGCTTTTAAGACCTTTTTTGTAATATGTGAAAGGAATTTACATTCAATTTTTCCCTAATTAGGACATTGTTGATATAGTACACTTTGTAGTAAGTTCTAGAGCTTCTTCTTCCTTGAAACTTGTGAAGAAAACTCCATTGTTAAAAACTCTAAGCTTGGAATTAAAGATAGTTTATAAATATGAATGGAGCTGATGATTAACCACTTGGTATATTTTATTTTTCCTTTCAGTATGAGTAGCTAAATTCCTTTCTATGGTGTGTGGAATGATGGGTGTTTGAAATTTTGATTGGGTATCGATTATTTATGCTTATAATTGATTATTATGTGTGGGTCTAGTGAATCCTTTAAGTTTTAATGAAATGATTGATGGTTTTAAACATTGATTTAGCCTTCTAAATATGTTCTTGCTTGAGAAAAAAGTTTTATAATTGGGAAAGGATTCATAATAAGGATTTGAGAATTCTATCAATAGTTGAGGCTAGAAATAACTCAACTTAAGAATTTTTCATCTAAGGGTGAGGCTAGAAATGGCTCAACCCACTTAAGCCAGTTGGTTGTATCGTTGCTAAGCATTGGGGTTTAAAAGAATCCAACGCTTATATATATTTGATTGGTTGATAAACAATTGAATATATCTCTAACCAAGACTACCCATACTCTAATAGAGAATAAGCTAAGTAGTTAATCCCAATTTCAATTTATGACCCCATCAGAAGCACACCCCTAATCTCCCTATTTTTGATAGTTAACAATTGTGTTACTTGTTGTCTTGCTTATAAAACAATTACCTATTTAAAATTTCCCCTATTTACTTTTATTTTTTTAGACAACATGCATGCTCATGCAAATTAATTTAGGAATCTTGGTAAATCTCTACTCCAATCCTCGTGGATTCGACCTCCACTCTTGTTGGGTAATTATTTTGCAATGACCGTAGCTACCTCCTTAATTGGAGAGTTATTTTAGATGTTACAAGTATACATATGGTTGTGATGATTGGATTACGGTCATTGTCAGGTTAATTATGGTATTATTGTTGTGTTGAGGGGTATGGTTAGTTATGTAGCTTGGGGTCAGTTATCGATATACGTGGTTGGTTGGTGGTGTATTGTAGGTCATAGATCTCGGGTGGTGGCCTAGTTGTGGGTTATTTTGTTAAGTTTGTAAGTATTGTATTATGTGTTATTGCATTTTTTGATTGTGATTTCCTAGAGGGATCATGATGACCTGTAAGGCATGAGACCTTTTCATATAGTCAAGTTCGTGTCATTACGAGGACCTATAAAGCGTGAGACTTTTTCCCATGGTTTAGCCCATGGTATTATGAGGTCCTATAAGGCGTGAATATTATTCCACGTGGTATTTCTTGTGTATTGCTCTCCCATAAGGCATGAGTTTGTTACGTGGGTTGAGTCTATATTTTGTGCACTATTTGGACCGTGACTGTGTCTGATAGGTTTGATTGACTTTTGCTATTCATCTTGTATTACATTTATTTGTTATGATTTATCTGGTTAGGTGTAACTTGAGTTCATAGGCAATATGTAGTTGAGGTTGTGGTTATTGTGGGGCCTAGAATGGGAGAAAGTAAGGTGGTGCTGGGCTGATGTTCTATATGTGTAGGTTTTAACTGGGATGTTGATATCATTTTTATTTAAACTTTCTTCATATTGTGGTTTCAATTTTGAGTTGTGTTATTTCTATTATTCTATCGCCTTTCATATTCAATATATTCTTTTGTATTAATATCCCCATTGCCTGGGGGTGCTGCAGGTTATCAGGTAGACAATGGTCATGATTGCATGTGGTCGAATTCAACTGATGGTTGATAAGCTCCATTTTTTGGAGTTGTTGAGTCTAAAGTCTTCTTTTGCTTTTTATAGGTAATGGGTACATTGGGGCGCTGTCTCAACTCATGGTTAGCCATTTTTATCTTAGAGGATTGTAGATATCTGCTGTGAATCTGGTAGTCAGTTGCAGCCTGATCGGCCTTGTATTATACTTTTGTTATATTTAATTGGTTTTTGTTGCATTTCATTTTGTTTGTCTTGGCCTTAACGCCCTGTTGATGTTGATGGTTTGGTTTCTATTGGTTCATTCGATCAAGTAGGCACAAGGTGCCAGTGGCAACTCCCTAAATTTGGAGTGTGACAAACTTGGTATCAAAGTAATGTTGTGTCCTATGGAGTCCAAATGTTGTGTCTAGTAGAGTCTTGCTTATAGGCGTGTTGTGCACCACTCTTATAATTAGGAGGCTATAGGGCATTTAGGATTGCTTACTGTTCTTTTATCTTCTAGATCATGCTATAGAGCTGAGTCCTAAGAGTTGGATTATCAAAATCATGTGATTGAAATTCGCAATTGGTAGACATCAAGAAACCTTGAAGAAAGGTCGGTTTCAGTTCAGGTCTTCATGGCTTTTTTAAGGATGGAGTGGAGTATGTTAAAGTGTGGTATAATCTGGTGATGGGAGAGATTCTGCGAAAAATTTGAGAAGTTCCTAACTTTACTCTTGCATTCTTTTTCATATTAGAGGATGAATATTCCTAAAGGGAGCAGGATGTAACACCCTGAGTGTTTACGATTGTCTTGCATCCCGCGTCAAAGGCTTACAAGCCCAAATTTGAGAGTTTTACTGTAAAACTCCTCTTGATTTTTGAAAATTTGATTTAATTGGAATTTGAAAAAACTATTTTCTTATTGTCGTTCTAAAATATCTTAAATATTTATGAAAAATTATTTAATTACTATAATGACCCTTTTCATTGTTATGGGTGAGCTAATCATGCAAAAAAATTGGGTTAGGTTTTCACTTAAATTGGGAGTTAAAATTTTTAGGCTAGGCTAGTCTTGGAAGAAATCCGAGTGAGGTATGGTCTAGAGAAATTTGGGAATGGATTGGGTAAATATGATAAAGTTTAGCTTGACTTTATGTTAGCTAAGACGATAAGGAATTCATAGAACTTTTCAAAGTAAATTATAGAACTTGACGTAAAGGGGTTAATCTGGAATGTCATGATTTGAAGGTGATTGTGAAAAAGGAAAAACTCGGAGCAATCTGGAGTTTTTGCCTCACCACACCTGCTATAGAGGGTGGCAGGCCGTTATGGGATTGCCGCTATAGCAGATAAATTTCTGTTATAGTGGAAGTCAAAGACGGTTAATCCTATTATAGCAAACAAATTCTGCTATAGTGATGCCACTATAGTGGGATCGGGCCGCTATAGTAGGGTGAATCGTTGTTTATGCAGAAATTTCCCCAAAAATAGTTTATTATTTCTAAACATGTTTTGGGGAGGGCTTAGGTGATTTGGGACAATTTTCTCCTATTTTCCACAAGAATTCTTCATAAAGGTAAGTTATTTATCCCTATTAACTAAATTTTTAATTCCTTGACCCTAAAAGCACTAGTTTACGGGTCTTTGGAAGGGTTTAACTTGACCCAACTATAATTTCTTGTGCAAGGGGGGTAAATTTGATATACAACCTTTAGGTTTTAGTTAAAGGTTGATTATTTACTCTTGCATGACTATAATTCACTAATGTAACCATGAAATATGTAGTTTAAGGTGAATTTATGGTGGGAAATCCCTAGAATTGGTGGGATGATCATTAAATTGGTCTTGGGGTTTGAGATTAGGCTCTAATCCTCGATATTATAAGTCATTTGATTGATTATGTATATATATCCCTATTTTTAGACCACAATCAAGCCGAGGTTGCAAGAAAAGGGAAAACTCAGGTTCACTAAAGCATTTCAGGCTTGGATTGAGGTAGGTGATGATTTGAATGTATTTAAAATTCAATTTGTGTTATGTATGCATGATAACTATTCCATAGTATTGCTTGTACAATGCATGTTCAAGGAAAAGTGAATGACTATTTGATATCCTAAGTGTTAATCACATGAAATAAGTTTAAATGAAAGCTTGTTAGTTTTTACAAGTATTATTTCTGTTATCACTATGGTTGTGATTGTATTGATATATATCATTATTGTGAATTGTAGCAGTATTTGGACATCTCCAAGAGATTGGTTTATATAAGGTTTGCAGACACTTGATGTTTGGGATTTGGTACATGGACAAAAGTTCATCCCTTGTAGGTCATGGCTAGTGGGCGACCATAAGACCCTTAGCATGTGTGTACATGTATTTGGTGAGTGTGACGGTTCCTTGAGTGAACTGGGGATTATATGTTTTTCTGATTATATTGATCCCTTGAGTGAACCGGGCTTACATGTTGTCATTATTATGTTGGTTCCTTGAGTGAACTCGATTTGTGTGCTTAATTTTTAAAGGTGGTTTCTTTATGTAAACTGGGATACATGTTAATTGCCATTATTATTGTCTTAGAGATCCGTGAGTGGTCTGGGTTAATTTCAAGATTGTCACACCCTGAGGCTAAACCCTAGATGCAACACGGTGGTTAGAGTCACAAGTGATCCAAGCTAACTCATGGTCTGGCATGACTGGGCATTTTCTGAATAAATATGCTGACTATGCGGAAGCTAACTTGTTTAAATAACTAAGTAACCCTAATCGGATAAACATTTATATATGAAAATCTGATAATGGCCTAAATCAATACTGACTGCAGAAGTTGAAACTAATACTATATCTGAAAAACTCTAATTGAAATGAGTTGCTGGAATAAGCCCACCCCCAAAGTCTGAAAACTAAAAATAGCGACTGAATAAATAAACATAATATCATCCTGGGACTATGAAGACTCACCACTGAGCTGCTGAGTAAGGACTGGAGAATTGCACTAAGTGCGGTCTGGATACTGAGCGCCTGAACCTACATCATGATAACATATAGCATAAAAGTATGCGCCAGTACTCTGAATGTACTGAGCATATAGGATATATGCAAAGCTGTATGTATAAGTACTCAACATGAATAATACCCTGAGCATGAAACTGAAAGATAAACTGATGATATGAACAAATATTTATCATGAATTGTAAAAAAGTTGAACTGAACTGAAATAACTGGTTACTGAATAAATGGTCAATGCACAAACTGAGTCTGGACTGTGGGAGCTACTATTAATCGACATACACCACGTTAAGCTAACTATGTAGCCAACCTGTACCCCTAGCTGGAAGGGTGTTCATACCTTTCCAAGGGTACAAATAAATCTAACATGGATCCACTAAACTGATGTCCACAAGGGACAAAGGTGGCAAGACTAATCTGACGGGTGACCCCTTTAAAACCTATGGTGGCGCCATAAATCTGGGACTTAGGGACTTCTACTAAAGTTCTTAGCCTAAACTGACGGGTGAGCCTTCGTCCCTTCGTCTGCTTGGTACTAAGCCTACTCCCAACTGAATTTACAAGCAACAACTGCAACTGAAACATGTATAGATCAAATACTAATTTCAATCTGAGAATGCATAATAATAATATTACTGAAAATTGATAGCATTCTAAGCATGTATGTAACTGGTTTCAATGTCTATTTAGCATGCATGAATTTAAGGTACTGAAGTTAGACACATGCTAGGGTTATGGAATTCTAGGTAGATAACTATCCTGTGTTCCCAAGAAAACTAGTAATAGATACTATATACAACCATAGAAACAGAAACATAAAGCATTCATGGAATTTAAGAAGCCATAGAAACGGAAACATAAAGCATTCATGGAATTTAAGAACCCTAGGTCTCATGCCCCGAGGCTACCCCCGGACGTAACATGGGACCTGGGACCACAACTTTCCCAAGTTAACCCTTGGTAATAGCACACTCAGACATTCATAAAAAAATATAACAGAAGCATACTAAATGAAGATAGGAAACCATATCGAATAAGAGCAAAGTCTAAGAAGTATCAAATCCAAATACGGAATACAAGTCTAGCTATGTATGAAGCCTCTAAACTATCATAAGAGTTGATGAGACAAGATCCCAACTAACTCGAGAATCTGAAGGAAAGATAATAAAAGTACTAGCATAGCTAAGGTCCCCAGATAATGAGGACTCACCAACCAAATCTGGACACCCAACAATGTCTAGTCACGAGCCAAAGGGAAGGAGCCCGAATTTGCATCATCAAGAGGATGCAACACAAAATATGTGTCAGTACTATAGGATGCACCGAGTATATGAGATATGCAAAGTCTGAGTAATCATGCTAGATATACTATAAAACTGATTTCATACCATAACCATAGAACTGTAATGTAAATGACTCAATGCAATATCATAAATTGAAAACATAATCATAAGTAGTAAGTCTGAAATCTAGACAAGAGTCAAATACATTTTTAAAACATGATGTTGCTTCTGTTAGAGGTTCTCTAACTGACATACACTATGTGAGCTAATGGAATCCGATGTATCCACCCCATCGAAAGGACCCAATATACCTTGTCAGGGTATAAAGGCATAACTAGTGTGATCACAGTGTCTGATGCCCACAGAGTGGACTTAAATAACCTACGGTGGCACATAGTTCTGGAATATACAAGGGGTACGCTCACCCAATCCAACTCGGTGCTCAATACTACTTCCAAAATATAGTTATAGCTCAACTTATACTTGTGATATATCTAATGCCAAATCTATATGAAAAGCATACAGGTATATCTAATACCATGCAATTCATTTATCTTAGGCAGACATATCTAGATGCCAAACCTTTCATAAAATATAGAGACATATCTGATGTCATATAATTCATACTTCAAAATCTTTAAAACTTAGCATAGCCATAATTATAAACATACTTTTCTTTCTAAATTCATAACTTGAAGAATTAGGCATGCAATTTCATGATGATAGAGGCTATGTTATCTAAACACGCTAATTTTGCTTGAAAACATGTATTTAAATGGAATCATGCTAGAATTATAATAAAATATATGGGCTTTCGAAATTATGCAAGGAATCTTAATTAAAACATTGGTAATGAGTGGGAAATCACGAATTGATAATTTAAAACAAAACCCATAACTTTTCCCTAATTTGGGTAAGAACCCTAATTTCACAATTCATAAATCAAAGTAAGAATCATGGGTTTTGGGCATAAGGGTGAAAGGAATCCCTTATTGAATACCCACATACCTTATTGAAGCTAGATTGATCTTAAGATGAAAAGATATGGAGGCTTGATCTTTGAGCTTGAGACTTGGAGCTTGAAGGAGTTCTTTCTTCTTTTGGAATATAATTGCATAGAATGAGAAGAGTTTAGACTATTAGGGAATAAAACCCTACAAAAAATGGGCAAAACGATTTCACTCAAGAGTTAAAAAAGTGGGTAGTTACAAAAATACTCTTGGTTAAAAGATGGAAAAGAACTGAATTAAAAGCTCATCTTCACGTTCCACGGGTGAGGTCTACGAACCGTAGACTAAACTACAGCTCGTGGTTGCCTCTTGTGGTTCCTAGCCAAAATGGCAGGCTGCAGACCCGACTCTACAGTCAATAGGACGGACCGTAGAAATATATATTGTCTGTAGACCCATTCGTAGTTCTCAGGGGAAACAACCAGTCCTCTAATCTAATTCTACGAGTGGACAGGAATGATCGTAGACTGAACTACGGTTCGCAGAACCCACTCTTTGCTGTTAGACAAGAGACTAACCTGCAGAAGTGAAACCACGAGTTCATTCCATGATTCGTGGTTCAAACCACGGCCCGTGGTTTGGACCCGTAATTCCTGGGGAGTTTGAATTTTGCAGATTCTTCTAAGTTTAAAAGATGGATCAAATTTCGGGGTGTTACAATATCTCCCACTTAGGATAATTTGTCCTCAAATGAAGACTAAGCAAGTAAAGTAGAGAGAAAAGAGCCCAACCAAGCAACAAAACATGAAAACTCAACGATAAAAATGAAAACTGAGCTTTTCAACTTAAAACATGATTGAACTAACTTCGGAAAATATGAATGCATTCTAGGATCATGAGAAAAACTGATAGAATAGAATCGGAGGGACATACTATGGAGGAAACTAATACCTCAAGCTGAAATTGGATCGGAAGGAAAGAGATGGGGGTACTTGGCTTTCATGGCTGCCTCCGCTTTCCAAGTAGCTCCTTCAACTAGCTGATATCTCCAAAGGACCTTTACCGAAGTGACTTCTTTGTTTCTCAACCTCCGAATCTGTCGATAAAGAATCTCCATGGGAACTTCATCATAAGTAAGGCTATCCTTCACACCCACATCCTCCAAAGGAACAATCAAGGTTGGATCACCAACACACTTCTTCAACAAGGAAATATGAAAAACAAGATGAACCGCTTTTAAATCTGTTGGAAAATCCAACTCATAAGCAACACTACCAACTCTCCTCAGAATCTGATAAGGACCTACATAGCAAGAACTAAGCTTCTATTTCTTGCCAAATCTCATCACACCCTTCATGGGTGACACCTTCAGAAATACCCAATCATCAACCTCGAACTATAACTCTCTCCTCCTCATATCTGCATATAATTTCTAATGACTCTGAGCGGTCTTCAACCTCTCCCTAATGATCTGGACCTTCTCCATAGTCTCATGCACTGAATCTGGGCCAATCAAAGCTGCCTCACCTACCTCAAACCAACCAATAGGAGATCTACACCTCCACCCATAAAGTGCCTCATCAGGGGCCATCTGGATGCTAGAATGAAAGTTGTTATTATAGGCAAACTCGATAAGAGGTAAGTGATCATCCCAATTACCTTTGAAATCAATCACACAAGCTCTCAACATATCCTACAAATTCTAAATAGTACGCTCTTCCTGGCATCCGTCTGTGGGTGAAAAGTTGTGCTAAGCTTAACCTGAGTACCAAGACCTTTCTGAAACGACCTTCAAAACTGGGATGTAAACTGAGTACCCCTATCAAAAATGATTGACAATAGAACACCATGCAATCTGACTATCTCCCAAATGTAGAGTCTGGCATAATCATCTATTGAATCTGTAGTCTTAATAGCCAAGAAGTGGGATGACTTAGTCATCATTTCAACAATCACCCAAATCGAATCATGTTGCCTACGAGTACGAGGAAAACTAGTAATGAAGTCCATATTGATCGCTTCCTACATCTAAGTAGGAAGATCAATATCCTGAGTCATACCACTCGGTCATTGATGCTCTACCTTCACTTGTTGACAGTTGGGGAACTTAGCCACAAAACCTGTTATGTTCCTCTTCATGCCATTCCACTAATAGACTTCCCGTAGGTCACTTTACATCTTGGTGGCACCGGGGTGAATAGAATACCTGGAGCTATGAGCCTTTGTCACAATTGGCTGTCTCAACCCATCTACGTCAAAAACACACAATCGACCCTGATATCGAAGCACACCATCTCCCCCTTGGGAGAAAACCTCTACCCTTTGTTGATGGACTGCACCCTTCAGCTGGTACAAAATAGGATTAATGTCTTTCTTTTCTTTCACTTCGGCTGCCAAAGATGATTCTGAAACATTTTGAACAACAACATCACCTTCGGTCAAATCCATAAGGCAAACTCCCAATCGAGTAAGTCGATAAACATCCTTGGCCAATTCTTTCTTTCCGACTTTAACAAAGACACACTACCCATGGACAATCTACTAAGTGTGTCCGCCATGACATTGGCCTTATTTGGATGGTAAAGCACACTCATATCATAATACTTAAGAAGTTCAGGCTATCTTCTTTGACAAAGATTCAATTCCTTTTGTGTGAATACATACTAAAGACTCTTATGATCGGTGAACAAATCCACATGTACACCATACAAGTAATGCCTCCAAATCTTCAAAGAAAAAACCACGACCGCTAACTCAAGATCATGAGTAGGGTAGTTATTCTCTTGAATCTTAAGCTGTATCGAGGCATAAGCAATAACCTTACCATGCTGCATCAACACACAACCCAAACTAATCCTAGAGGCATCACAGTATACAACAAAGTCATCTAGGCCCTCGAGTAGAACCAACACTGGAGCTGTGGTCGATCTAGTCTTCAATTCCTGAAAGTTCTTCTCACATGGATAAAACCACTGAAATTTAACCTTCTTATGAGTCCATCAAGTCAATGGGGCACCAATGGAAGAAAAACCTTCCACAAATCTCTTGTAGTAACTAGTTAAACCCAAAAAGATCCTAATATCAGATGGGGAAGTGGGTTTAGGCCAGTTCTTTACTGCCTCAATCTTTTGAGAATCAACTCGAATACCATTAGTCATAATATGACCTAGAAAAGAAACAGACTGCAAATAATAAGTAGTGTCTCCAAATTTTCAAAGAAAAAATCACGGCCGCTTACTCAAGATCATGAGTATGGTAGTTCTTCTCATGAATCTTAAGTTGTCTAGAAGAATAGGCAATCACCTTTCCACGTTGCATCAAAAATCAACCCAAACCAATCCTAGAAGCATCATAATACACAACAAAGTCATCTAGGCCCTCGGGTAGAGCCAACACTATAGTTATGGTCAATCTAGTCTTCAATTCCTTAAAGTTCTTCTCACATAGATCAGACCACTGAAATTTCACCTTTTTTTGAGTCAACCGAGTCAATGGGGCAGCAATGGAAGAAAACCCTTCCATAAACCACCTGTAGTAACCATCCAAACCCAAAAAACTCCTAATATCATATGGGGAAGTTGGTCTGGGCCAGTTTTTTATTGCCTCAATCTTTTGATAATCAACTCAAATACCATCTCTAGTCATAATATAACCAAGAAAAGCAATAGACTGCATCCAAAACTCACACTTGCTAAATATAGCAAATAATTGTCGGTCCTTAAGAGTTTCAACACCACTCTCAAATGGTTCGCATGCTCCTCCTTACACCAAGAATAGATAAGAATATCATCAATGAACATAATCATGAATATATCCAAATACTGATTGAACAAACGTTCATCAAATCCATAAAGGATGTAGGAGAATTTGTTAGTCCCAAAGACATAACCAAAAATTCATAATGACCATATCTAGTTCTGAAGGTTGTCTTCGGAATGTCACACTCAAGAACACAAAGCTGATGATAACTGGATCTAAGCTCGATCTCGGAGAAGTAATTAGCATCCTGAAGTTGATCGAACAAGTCATCCAACCTAGGAATGGGATACTTATTCTTTATTGTGACCTTGTTCAACTGATGGTAGTCGATACACATTCTGAGGGAATCATCTTTCTTTTGCACGAAAAGGACTGGAGCACCCCATAGAGAGATGCTGGGTCGAATAAAAACCTTATCAAAAATGTCTTTTAATTGATCTTTAAATTCCTTAAGATCCACATGAGCCATCCTATAAGGAAGAATAGAGATAGGATGCATATTTGGAAGAAGATCTATTCTAAAGTCGATCTCCCGCTCGGGAGGGACTCCGGACAAATTTTTGGGAAACACTTCTAGAGACTCACTCACAACAGGAACTGATTGGAAAGATAGGCTTTTAGACTCTGTCTCTATAACCCAAACTATATGATAGATATAACCCTTAGAAATCATCTTCTTAGCCTTGAGATAAGATATGAAACGACCCTTCGACGATGGATGACTACCTTGCCACTCTATGGTAGGTTCATTTGGAAACTTAAAACTGATGACTCGAGTATGACAATCAACCGAGGCATAACATGCATACAACCAATCCATGCCAAGAATAACATCAAAATGAGTCATCTCTAACTCTACTAGATCTGCTAAAGTGACTCTATGAAGGACTGAGATAGGGCAATTTTTGTAGATCATTTTTTCTAGGATTGACTCACCAACAGGAGTAGAAATACAAAAGGGTTCTAAGAGCTGATCAGTATAAATCTCAAACTTGCAAGCAACATAAGGGGTCACAAAAGATAAGGATGCACCATGATCCAAAAAAGCATACACAATGAAAGATAAGACTTTCAACATACTAGTCACAATATCCAATGAACTCTCCTAGTCCTGGAATAAGGACATGGCATTAAGATAGTTCTGGCATTGATGACCAGAACTACAAGCAGTGCCCTGCTGGGCTGGTCAACCTCCTGATAGTGCTGGGGCAAACTGAGTCCTACAACCTCCCTGAACCTTCTTAGTTGAAGGGCAATCTTTAATCTTGTGTCCAACCTGTCCACACCCAAATCATCCCTCTCTACTAGCCAAACACTCGCCGGGGTAACTTCTACCATACTTGTTGCAAGAAGGGTAAGGAGTCCCCTTTCCAACACTCCCCTACGAAAATGAACCATACCCTCTACCAGTCTGATAATGATTAGGCCTGGGGGCCTGGGTAGGTGCACTAGCTGATGAATGAATGGGTCCTGATGATTTATTTTGAAACAAAGAGCGATGTCTTCCTCCGGACCTATGATGGACAAAACTTAAACTCTCTGACCTAACCCTATTGTTCTCCCTTTCTATCTCCCTCAACTAGTCTCCCTCGATTTGGTGGGCATGAGTCATAAGTCGAGAAATATCCATATCACCCAAAAGAATCACAGACCTACACTCCTTCTTACCAGATCCAATACTCCACAAACATACTTACTCATCTCATTCCATGGGTTAGCCACCATGGAAGGAGCATACCTAGAAAGGTTTGTGAACTTCAATCGGTGCTCCTGAACTGACATAGAACCTCTCCTCAAATTCACGAATGTTTTGACCTTAGCTTGCCGCAACTCCCTCGGGAAGAACCGGTCAAGAAAAGCCCTCTCCAAACATTCCTAAGTCATAGGGACCACATCCCTAGCCCTAGCATCTCTCCATTGAGTGAACCAAATATGAGCCACATCCTTAAGTTAATAAGAAGCTAGCTCAACACCCTCTACACTAACAACTTGCATTACACCAAAGATTTTCTTTACCTCATCCAAGAAATTTTGTGGGTCCTCACCAACTTTCAAACCCCAGAACTCAGGTGGGTTCATGCAAATGAAATCCCAAACTCGGGCTGCTATCCCACCTTGAGGGTGGACGGGGATAGGGGCCTGCTGATTGGCCTGAGAGGCCATAGTCTGAGCTAGCATATGAATATAATTTTTGAACTCTGCATTTGTGACCTCAGGGTCTGGAATTGGAGGGTCAACATTTCAAGTGGCTCGGCGAGGCATGGCACAATGAGCAGGCATAATCTAAAACGCATAAAGAACGGATTAGAGAAGTAATAGAGTTAAACTCTATCGTACGATATTGATCAAGAAAGAAGTGAAGTTTTTCCTAAGACACCTCATAGCTTCTCGCTCATAAGTATGGCATGCTTCACACACATGAAAAAGACTCTACTCGATGCGGCTTTCAGACACCCTAGGATTCTTGAACCTGAGGCTCTGATATGAAGTTTGTCACGCCTCGAGGCTACCCCCTAGACGTAACACGGGACCCGGGACTACAAGTGTTCCAAGTTAACCTTTGGTCATAGAACACTCAAACATTCATAAAAAAAAAAAGCGAAAGCATACTAAATAAATAAAGGCAACCATATCGAATAACAACAAAGTCTAAGAAGTATTTAATCTAAATATGGATTATAAGTTTAGCTATGTCTGAAGCCTCTAAAATATCATAAGAGTTGATGGGACAAGTCCCCAACTAACTAGAGAATTTGAAAGAAAGACAATAAAAGTACTAGCATTGCTAAGGTCTACAGATAATGAGGACTCACCAACAAAATCTGAACACCCGACAATGTCTATCCATAAGGCGGAGGGAAGGAGCCCGAATCTGTTTCATCAAGAGGATGCAACACAAAATATGCGTTAGTACTATAGGATATATCGAGTATATGAGATATGTAAAGTCTGAATAGTCATGCTAGATATGCTATAAAACTTATTTCATGCCATAACCATAAAACTCTAATGCAAATGACTCAATGAAATATCATAAACGGCAAACATAATCATAAGTAGTAAGTTTAAAATCTGGACAAGAGTCAAATACATTTTTAAAACATGAAACTGCTTCTGTGGGAGGTTCCCTAACCAACATAGACCATGTAAGTTACATGGAATCTGATGTATCCGCTCCATTGAAAGGACCTAATATACCTTGCCAGGGTATAAAGTCATAACTAGTGTGATCACGGTGTCTGATGACCACATAGGGGACTTAAAGACCTAGGCTGGCACGTAGTTTTGGGATATACAAGGGGTACGCTCACCCAATCCAACTCTGTGCTCACTACTACTCCAAAAACATACTTATAGATCAACTTATACTTGTGACATATCTAATTCCAAATCTATTTGAAAAGCATATGGTATATCTAATACCATGCAATCACATAGCTTAGATAGACATATCTAGATGCCAAACCTTTCATAAAATATTGAGACATATTTGATGTCATACAATTCATACTTCAAAATCTTTAAAACTTAGCATAGCTATAATTCAAAATATACTTTTATTTCTAAATTCATAACTTGAAGAATTAGTCATGTAATTTCATGATGATACAGGCCATGTTATCTAAACATGCTAATTTTGCTTGAAAATATGCAATTCAATGGAATCATTCTAGAATTATCATCAAACATGTGGGATCTCGAAATTATGCAAGGAATCTTAATTAAAACATGGGTAATGAGTGGAAAATCATGAATTGATACTTTAAAACAAAATCCATAACTTTTCCCTAATTTAGGTAAGAACCCTAATTTCACAATCATAAATCAAAGTAAGAATCATGGGTTTTGGGAATAAGGGTGAAAGTAGCCCATTATTAAATACCCACATACCCTATTGAAGCTATCTTGATCTTAAAATGAGAAGAAATTGAGGCTTGATCTTGGAGCTTGAGACTTGGAGCTTGAAAGAGTTCTTTCTTCTTTTGGAATAGAATTGCATAGAATGAGAAGAGTTTAGGCTATTAGGGAATAAAACCCTACTAAAAATAGTAAAAATGACCTCACTTAAGAGTTAAAAGAGTGTGCAATTACAAAAATACCCCTGTGTAAAAGCTGGAAGAGAACTGAATTAAAAGCTCAACTTCAGGTTCCACGGGTGAGGTCTACGGCCCATAGACTAAACCATGGCCCGTGGTTGCCTCTCGTGGTTCCTGGCCAGAATGGAAGGCTGCAGATCCAACTCTACGATTCAATAGGATGGACCATAGAAATATCTACGATTCGTAGACCCATTCGTAGTTCTCAGGGGAAACAACCAGTCCCCTGATCTAATTCCATGAGAAGATAGGACAGACCGTAGACTGAACTGCAGTCCATAGAACCCACTTGTGGTTCTCAGACCAGAGACTGGCCTGCATAACTAAAACCATGAGTTCATTCCACAATTCGTGATTCAAACCACCGCCCATGGTTTGGACCCATAATTCCTGGGGAGTTTTAGTTTTGTAGATTCTTCTAAGTTTAAAAGCTGGATCAAATTCCAGGGTGTTACACTAGGTCTGAAGAACTGACTGAAATTTGAAGAACTAGGCTATATCTAAGGACTCAATGGGTAAAAGGAATCCATTAATGAAATTAAACACACCTGGAAGAGAATCTATGAAGGAAGTCCTGGATTGAAGCCTGAACTGGAGAAAACCCTTCTGCTTGTTTTTTAGAGGAAGAAACTTTTCTTTTCTCCAAATTTTGCTAAGTACCAATTATTTTAGGGAGAACGGGGAAATAAGATTGAAAATCCCTTTGATTACCCCCAAAAGGACTTAGGGTTAGAGTTAAGAGGGTAGGGAAAATACTAGAATGCCCCTGAATTAATTTAAAAAACTGTTGAAATTATCGGAACATCGAAGCACGGATTGGTCGATAGACCGTGGTCCTGAATAATGTACCATTGACTAACCCATGCTTCCACACCTGAGTTCAGGGGGGTCCTCTAATCTGTTGATTCCAGGAGTCACAGGGTGGACAGTAGTTCTAAACTATGGCCTGTTGTCTGACTCGTGGTGTTTGGGCTCTAAACTAAGGGTCCTCTGATAAACGAGAACCACAATTGACAGGACAGACCATGGTTTTAAACTACGGTCCATGGACCCATCTGTGGTTCTTAGGTAGGAAACTGGCACCTCTATGATGACCAAGTCCATGAGGGACAGGACGGTCTATGGTTTCAAACCATAGTTCATGAAGTTACTCGTAGACTGAAGGAGAACCAACACTGGAGATCAGACCACGAGTCAAATCACGGGTCGTGGTTCTGTACTATGGTCCATGATTTTGATCGTGGTTTCTGGAAACTTGAAGTTTTCCACAATTTTTCCTGCTAACCACATTCAAGTAACTGGTTCAGATTCTGGGGCGTTACAAAGATGTGACATAATTATGTGTTCTCTATTACTTGTGTAGTAGGGACATGATTTATATAACTATTGAGTCATGGTCATTAACTTGGAGTCTTCTTGGTGGTCATATATTGACTTGACTTGTTATTCTTATTGACTCATATTGACTAAACTTTATGTTGTACTTGTTACAAGGTTAAGCATTATGAACTTGGAGTATAGTTTCATGATAGGGTTCATGGTCATCTCGTTGTACTAAATTATAGTTATGTGTTCATATTTCTTCTTTTGGATTGGCCGATGACCCTACTAGTACATCGTTATTTCTTGTGTACTGATATTGCACGTGCTCTTCTTTTGTTGAGTACAGGGTATATTTCAGCGATTATTTTGAGACCTCAGCTATGAATTAGACTATATTCGAACTCAAGGGTGAGCTACATCTTCTGGGCTACCATGAGTTCTTCACTTATTTTCTATTCCATTGTTTTGGCCATAGATATTACTTTGATTTTGGGGTTGTATACCCTTCTTTTGACAATTATTAGAGTTTTGGTACAATGACTTTCAGTTTCTAGAGATGATTTATTTCCGCATACTAATTCTTACTCTTCATTTAAGATATCAATTATTGGCTTTATTAATGAGATTGATTTTTTTGCCTATTTTTGGCTAAGTGTTGGATAGTTTAGGTGGTTAGTTGGTTCTCCCATTAGGGACTCACGGCAGGTTTAGGTCATGAAAAAGTTAGTATCAAAGCCTTAGTTTCGTTGATCTCATTGTACTAAAATGGGTCTAGTAGAGTCTTGCAGAATAGTACATAGACGTCTGTACTTTTCTTAGAGAGGCTATAGGACCTTAAAATACTATCCTTTCTTTCTTCCTTCGTGCTATAACTTGATTCCAATTGGTATGTAGCGATTCAAATTGGTATCTGACCCTCTTCATTCTTTTTCTGCAGATGGTGAACACAAGATCGAATGAAGCAAGAGCAGCAACTCTAACTGCGAAATCAGCTATTCGAGGATGAGGTAGGGGTAGATGAAGGGGAAGAGGGAGAGAAAAACCTACCCTAGGTAAAGCTCAAACAACATCTGACTAGGCCTGCCAAAGGCCAATATCACCTCCCTATCCCAGGATCATTTTGAGGAGGCTGAGGTAGGGGACAAAGATGGTGTGAAACCGGAGGTGGCGACACCGGCTAGAGGTGCAGTCCTTCCTTTGATGTCTTCTGAGGTTATTCAACAGGTTCTGGCTTTTCTAAGTGGGTTGACTAGTAATGGAGCTACCCCCACTGTGCCAACTTTCCAAGTTTTGGGTGCTCATTCCACTGCCACTTTAGCTCCCAGAATAGATGAGGCTTCAGGTACTGATGCATTTTCCCTCCTATGTTAGACCCCGTCATGACTAGGACTGAAAATGAGTTGTTGACAAAGTTTCTAAAAATGAAACCTTCTTCATTTCATCGTACTAAGGCTGAGGATACATTTGAGTTCATCATTGATTGCTATGAGAGGCTACAAAAATTGGGGATTGTGCAATAGCATGTTATTAAGTTCATGACTTTCCAACTGCAATGGGATGCCAAGCAGTGGTGGAGAGCCTATGTAGAGTGTTTGTCATCAGTTTTGCCTTCATTGACTTGGACTCAGTTTCATGCCTTATTTTTGGAAAAGTATGTACCCCGTACTCTTTAGGAGGGCAAGAATAATGAGTTTTTCCTCTTGAACAGGGCAATATGTCAGTTGCGGTCTATGATGATAAGTTTCATGCTATGTCTTGCTATGCTACCTAGCTGTTGGGCACTGAAAAGGACATGATCCAGTTATATGTTAAAGGTTTGAACACTGATCTCCAAGTTTTGTCTGTTCATATGACATCTGCAGGTGTCACGCCTTGAGGCTACCCCTTAGATTAAATAGGGTACTTAGAGTCACAAGTGACCCAAGCTAACCTATGGTCTGCTATGTACTGGGCATTTCCTATATAAAATACTAATAGTGCGGAAGCTAAACTAGTGTAATAATAATAAGCGTGGAAATAATCGAATAACCTCTGAGTATATTAATATGTAATAAGTCAGAGATAAACACTGACTGCAAAAGCTGAATCTAACACTATGTCTGAAAGCCTCTATCTGAAGTAAGTTGCTAGGACAAGCCCCCGGCTAACTCTTAAGGTCTGAAAACTGTAAAGTAAGAATGACTAAAGAAGCATAAATCTCATCCTCAAAGTATGAGGATTCACCAACTTAGCTGCTGAAAGGGCTGGAGAATTGCACTAAGTGCGATCTGGATGCTTAGTGCCTGAACCTACATCATAATAGGATGCAGCGCAAAAGTATGCATCAGTACTTGGAATTTACTGGGCATGCGGGATATATGCAAATCTATATACATAAATTCTGAACATGGGAGATAAGTTGAAACATGAAACTGAAAGATAAACTGATGCAATGACCAAGTATTAAACATGTAACTGTATAATGTTGAACTAAACTGTATAACTAAATACAAGGTCAAAGCAATACTGAATCTGAACTGTGAGAGCTACTATTAACCGACATACCCCAAGCTGAGCTAACTCTGGGGCCAACCAGTAACCTTGGCTTGGAGGGTGTTCATACCTTGCTACGGGTACAAACATATACTAGTGTGGATCCACTAATCTGATGTCCAACAAGGGAGTAGGGTGTCAAGCCTGATCTGACGGGTGACCCCTTTAGAACCTATGGTGGCGCCGTAGTTGTGGGACATAGGAACTTCTACTAAAGGTCTCAGCCTAAACTGATGAGTTAGCATTCATCTCTTCATCCACTTAGTGTTAAGTCTACTCCCAACTAAATATGTAATAAACTGATAACTGGATAGCTCAAAACACTGTCTGTTCTGAGAATGCAATAAAATACTGAAACTAAAAGCATTCAAATCATGAAATTCTGAAATAAGGATGCAATTCATAATTCATAGTTCAGGATACTGAATTTAACAACATGCTTAGGGTTTTGAGAATTCTGACCACATAACAATTCTAGATTTTCCAGATAACATGTAATGGACTCCATACACCACAATGGAAACTAAGATAAAATAGATTCATAGAATTTTTGAATCCTAGGTCTGAATATTTAATTGAAAACTAAAGAACTTGACTTTATCTAGGGACTCAATGGGTGAAAGGAACTCATTCATGAAATCCCACATACCTGGAAGTAAAATTCATGAGAGAATTCTTGGATTTGGGGCTTGAACCTTGAAGAACCCTCTGTTAGATTTTGAGAAGAAGAACACTCCTTTTTCTCTTATTTCTTCTAAGTGTTTACTTTAATCTGGAATGAGGGGTTTGGGTAGTTTTAGGCTTCAAATAAAACTTAGGCTAGTTAAAATGTCATAGTTTAGCATTTAAAAGGTATAGAAAAAGTCTGAAATACCCCTGAGAAGTAAAAAGAAAACTGCTGAAATTCTCAGAATATCGAACCACGAATTGGTCAGCGGACCGTGGTTCTTAATGATGGACTGTCAACTAATCCATGATTCTATTCTTGAGTTCTAGGGGTTCTCTGATAGGCTGATTCCATGAGTAACAGAATGGATCATGCTTCTAATCAACGGTCCATGGTTTGACTCATGGTTTTCAAACCTTAAGCTTAGGGTTCTATGATAGAAGGAACCACGGTTGACAGGACGGACCGTGGTTCTAAACTTTGGTCCGAGGTCCCATCTGTGGTTCTAAGGTGGAAAACTAACATCTCCCTGAAGGCCAAATCCATAAGTGATTGTATGGATGGTGGTTTCAAACCATTATCTATGAAGTCAACCATGGAATGAGGGGAGGGTAAAATCATGGGTCGTGATCCTGAACGACAATCCGTGATCTTGGCTGTGGTTTGTGGAAACTTTGAATTTTCTAAACTTTTTCCTGCTAAGTACTGTAAAGTAGTTGGTTCAGATTCTGGGGTGTTACAATATCTCGCCCTTGGGATCATTCATCCTCGAATGAAGACTAGTTAAGCTGAGCTTGGAGGGAAAGAGCTACAATCCTTACAAATTGAACTCTAAAAGTTGATTTCTGACTGAATTAAGTTCTAAGGACATAAAAGAAGGCTGAAATGCAAGAATAGCTGAGTGAAAATGATACTGAAATACACATTATAAAACTAAGAAACTGGAGAGGAGCTATTACCTCAAGTTGACGCTGTATCGGAAGAAAAGAGATGAGGGTACTTGGTCATAATAGCGGCTTTTTCTTCCCAAGCAGCTCCCTCAACTAACTGATTCCTTCACAGAACTTTCACTTAAGCGACTTCCTTAATTATCAACCAACGAACCTGATGGTCAAGAATTTCAACTAGAACCTCTTCATAGGTGAGGCTATCTTTTACATCCATATTCTCTAATGGCACAATCAATACCGGATCACCAACACATTTCTTCAATAAGGAAACATGGAAGACTCGATGTATTGCTGCTAGCTCGGCTAGCAACTCTAACTCATAGGACACATCACCAATCCTTTTAAGAATTCTGTAAGGACCTACATATTAGGGACTGATCTTCCCTTTCTTGCCAAATCTCATCACACCTTTTATGGGTGACCCTTTCAGGAAAACCCAATCATCAATCTCAAACTCAAAGTCCCTTCTCCTCATATCTACATAGGACTTCTGACGACTCTGAGCAGTTATCAACCTTTTCCTAATGAGTTGAACCTTCTCCATAGCTTCATAAACCAAATCCGGCACAATTAATGCCATTTTACCTACCTCAAACCAACCAATAGGTAATCTACACCTTCACCCATAAAGTACCTCATACAGGGCCATCTAAATGTTGTAATGGAAGCTGTTATTATAGGAGAACTCAATGAGAGAAAAGTGCTCATCCTAATTACCTTTGAAGTCAATCATGCAATCCCTCAACATATCCTCTGATGTCTGGATGGTACGCTCTTCCTGACCATCTCTCTGCGGATGAAATGTTGTGCTGAGATTTACCTGAGTACCAAGACATTTCTGAAATGATCTCCAGAAATGAGATGTAAACTATATACCTCTATCTGATATTATAGACAAGGGAACCCCATGCAACCTAAAAATCTCATTGATGTAGAGTTTGGCATAATCCTATGCTGAATCTGTAGTCTTAACAACCAAAACGTGAGCTGACTTAGTCACTCAGATAGAGCCATGTTGTCAGCGAGTACGAGGTAAACCCATAATAAAATCCATATTAACCACCTCCCACTTCTACGTAGGAATGGGAATATCCTGAATTACACCTCTCAGCCTCTGATGTTCTACATTCACTTGCTGATAGTTGGGATACTTAGCCATAAAATCTTCGATATCCCCCTTTATGCTATTCCACTAATAGACTTCCCGTAAATCATGGTACATCTTGGTAGCACGGGGATGAATAGAATATCTGGAACTATGAGCTTCTATAAAGATCTGCTGCCTTAAATTATCCACATTAGGAACACATAAAGGACCCTGGTAGCGAAGCACACCATCTCCCTCTTGAGAGAAAACCTCTACTATTTGCTGATGGACCACACCCTTTAACTAAAGTTGGATGGGATCACTATCTTGCTTGTCCTTTACCTCAACCACTAAGGAAGATTCAGGCCCGTTCTGAATTATCACACCACCATCTGCTGTGTTTGTAAGGACAACTCCTAGGCGAGCGAGCCTTTGAACATCCTTGGCTAGTTCCTTCCCCTCTTCCTTAATATGTTCCATACTACCCATGGATAGTCTGTTGAGTTCATCAACCACTAGATTGGCCTTACCCGGATGGTAGAGCACATTCATATCATAATCTTTGAGGGACTCGAACCACCTTCTCTGATGAAGATTTAGCTCCTTCTGTGTGAACACATACTGGAGGCTCTTATGGTCAATAAACATGTCCACATGGACACCATACAAGTAGTGTCTCTAAATCTTTAAGGCAAAAACAACTATTGCAAGCTCAAGGTCATGAATCGAGTAGTTCTTCTCATGAATCTTAAGCTGTCTTGAGTCATAAGCAATGAACTTACCATGCTGCATCATGACACAACCCAAGCCGACTCTTGATGCATCAAAATATACAACAAAACCATCTAAAACCTCTGGTAGAGTTAAAACTGGAGTTGTAGTCAACCTGGTCTTCAACTCTAGGAATTTTTTCTCACACTCATCTAACCACTGGAATATAACCTTTTTCTGAGTCAATCTAGTCAATGGGGCAGTTATGGATGAAAATCTTTTGACAAATCTCCTGTTGTAACAAACCAAACCGAAAAAGCTCTTGATGCTTATCGGAAAAGTGGGTCTCAACTAGTTTTTTACTGCCTCCATTTTCTGCGAATCAACTCGGATGCCTTCACTAGACACCACGTGACCAAGTAAATCTACTGACTTTAACAATAATTCACACTTACTAAACTTGGTAAGTAACTGGTGGTCGTTGAGAGTTTGTAGCATAACTCTCAAATAATTTGCATGCTCGTTTTCACTCAGAGAGTATACAAGGATATCATCGATAAAGACGATGATGAACATGTCCAAGTATTGCTTGAATTCCCTAATCATCAATTCCATAAAAGCTACAGGAGCATTCATTAGTCCAAAAGACATAACTACAAATTCATAGTGACTGTACCGAGTTCTGAAGGTTGTCTTCAGAATGTCACATTCTCTGACTCTGTGCTGATGATAGCTAGATCTGAGGTCTATATTAGAAAAGCAACTAGCATACTGAAGTTAGTTGAACAAGTAATTAATCTTGGAGATGGGATACTTATTTTTGCTTGTGACTTTGTTCAACTGATTGTAGTTGATATACATCCTTAGAGAACTGTCTTTCTTACGCACAAAAAGGACTGGAGTACCCCATGGAGAGATGCTAGGTCTAATAAAGACCTTATATAGAAGGTCTTTAAACTATTCCCTTAACTCCTTAAGCTCAGCTAGAGCCATTCCGTAAGGAGGAATTGGGATAGGCTGGGTATCTGGAAGGAGATCTATTCCGAAGTTGATTTCCCACTTGGGTGGAACTCTGGGTATATCTTCTGGAAACACTTCTAGGAATCCATTAACCACTGGGACTGACTGAGGATTTGGGATCTTGGAATCTGAATCCTTAACTTAAACAAGATGATAAATACACCCTTTGGAAATCATTTTTCTAGCCTTAAGGTAAGAAATAAACTGACCTAAAGGTACTGAGGTATTACCCTTCTATTCCAAAACTGGTTCATTCGAAAACTAGAACTGAACTATCCTAGTTCTATAATAAACCAAGGCATAACATGAATGTAACCAATCCATGCCTAGAATAATATCAAAATCAATCATCTCTAACTTTACAAGATCAGCTGAGGTGACTTTCTGGGAAACTATGACCGGGCATTTTCTGTATACCCGTCTAGCTATAACTAAATCACCAACAGGAGTAGAGACTAAGAACGATTCCGGGAAGATTTATAGACTGACACCGAAGTCTACTACTATATAGGGAGTCACAAAGGAAAGTGTAGCTCTAGGATCCAACAATGCATAAACATAAGTATGAAAGACTTGTAATGTACCCATGACCACATCATGGGAATCTTCCTGGTCCTGTCGAGTCTGAAAAGAATAAAGCCTATTTTAGCGCTGACCATCACCTGCACTAGATGAGTACCCTGCTGAGTCAGGTGACCTGCTAGAACTACTGTAGAGTTAGCCTGATTTTGTGGGCGAGTATCCCTTCAATTCTCGAAGCCATTGGGCATTCTTTCATTATGTGGCCCAGCTTGCCACACCCAAAACAGTTGATATTACCTTCCATACACTCGCCTTGGTTGTTCCTACCACACTTCTTGCAAACTGGATGAGTGCACCCACTAGTAACACTACTGATACTCCCAAATTACACCTCCTTTTAGATGCATAAGAGGTCGTTGTTCAAATATAAAACCCAACGAAGGTTAGGGTTGATCCCATAGGGAATATGGTAAAACTATGGTCGATTAGTGTTTACTTGCTCTCTTAGCCGTTTATTTCCCTACGAAGGGGGATTTTAATGTAACAAGTAGTAAATATAACTAGAATGTAAACAAGTAACACATGACAGTTTTAAGAGTTGCAATCAATGGAATAGATGACTAGGGTAGTGTTCCCCATGAATTAATAACTCAGTAAGGCGTTTGTACTTAGTAAACTAGATTGATGCTTAGCATGCATAATCGGTAAGTTAGGTTCACCTAAATCCTTGGTCCGACAGATAGATGAATTTCACAACACGCCTTGGTCCGGCTGTGGGTGTATGCTATACTAACCCTTACCCTGGATCCCAGATTAGCTATTCTCGGACAAGGTCAAGCTATTAGATGAGAGTTGGTAGCCTCAAATCTCCATTGTTAAACAACTATTTTCCCATCCATTACCTCCTTGGTCCATCAAGTAAGGATATGGCGAGTTTTAACATTGGCCACCATTAAAAAGCAATCAAAACGAAGGGAAGAACAATACATGCATAACCACTGCCCTAGAATACCCAAGTACTTTGCCTACTTTGTTAATCCTTCATGGTTCCCACAACCCGAATTGTGGATTTAGCCACTCATGTTCATAAGTAAACAATCGGAAATTATTGGTGCATTCATCATCATATACTTACAATAAGAAGTAAAGATATCCGTAAACTTGTATAGATTGAGAATGAAGTAAGAATAATGAATTATGAATGTGTATAACTCTCAAAACCAATAGTAAACCATGATCACAATGTTTTAAATGTGTTTCCTACAAATTATCGAGCATAAAAATGTACAATAAAACCTAGGAAAAGTATTTATAGACAATGGAAATCTTGTCCTAACAAAACTAGGAAACTGAACTCGGCAGGGAACACGAGTGGGAATGATGACCCATCATTTGAAATGAAGGTTCATAGTCTTTTAAGGTCAACCGTGGTATTGGCTAATAAACATCTTCTATCATGAGAAACCATTGGTGGAACCACGAGTTGTACTTCTAAATAATGACTCATCTCTTTGACTTGTGGTTTCCTGGTCCCTTCTTATGCCTTCTCTGATCAGTGACTACGAGTCTAACTGGCCGGGTTGTACTTTGGGCGTACGGTTCGTACTATGAGTTGTGCTTCCTTCTCTTGCTTTTGCACCTCTGCAGTACCTTTGATCTACGAGTAGATAGGACTGGTCGTAATATGAAACCACGACTCGTTGACTGACTCATGCTTATTCTTCAATACTTTAACATATTCTGGACTTTGGTGTACGAGTTAACAGAACGAGTATGTGGTCCAGAACCATAGACCGTGAAGTAATCCATCATCTCTGTAGCCTTTCCTTTTTAGCACAATTTCCAGTATTTTGATCTAGGATCAATTTTCCTGCACACTTAACAAAACACATCAAATCAACCAACAAAATGCTAAAGAACTTGCAATAATCGAAAGTTTTAAGCGTCGAAAGTGATGTATTTCTACGTCACATCAACACCCTCAACTTAAGACTGTTGCTTGTCCTCAAGAGACAACAAAAAACCATCCTAAAATAACGCTTTAGCAAAAGAAAACCAGGAACTACGACAGTCATATGATTTAGAAATTCAGCTCACAACAAGTATCCCCATCCTTTTTTCAATATAAACCAAGTGCACAAGTTCCATTTATCAAGACAACACAAGAGGATCCATGGACGACATTACTCTATCAAGAGATGACTTAGCATACACATATGAGACTCACCCTAACAGTCAGCAGTCAAAGTTGCTCTAGTGCCCTCACCACAAAGAAGTCCCAATAACACACTAATACAGTTAAAATCTCCGTTACTGAGCTAGAACAGTCTCACTCACAAAGATATTCAAGTAATGCATACACAATACCATAGGCTTGCCCTTATTTTCTACACTTTGGCTTTTGAACAGTTGGGTTAGGATCACTATAGGAATTTACTATGCTTGTAACGTAGGCTCGGAGACAGGTATGGTAGATATGGGAAATAGTGACTAACCCTCCTTGACACTGCGCTATGTTTCTTTACTTTCTTCCACTTTTCAGACCAACTCAATTATTTCCTCACTTTTTATTTCTTCTTTTTCATCAAGTGACGGGTGTGGCTTTTGTTTCAGACTCAACTTATTTTCTCACATTTTCTTTTTCTCTCTTTTTATTTTTAGATATCCACCATACTCGTTATTTCTCTTTTTTTATAACTAACCTCTTCTTTTCATACGCATATTTTGCACTTGCCTCTACAGTAGCCACCCTCAACTTAGGCGATTTGCCTGAGTTGAAGTACACAATATCCAAGGAGAGACCAGGGCCAAACTAAAGGTTCGTAAAAAATACGGACGGTGATTGGGCTAAACAACAAAAAGGGTTAATTCAGGCTCAAAATCAGGGGTCAAAGGGTATTCAAATCATTTGGTCGGTCATTTAGAAGAAACTGGACTATTTCAAAAACATCCTATGATCCTTTCCTAACCAAATATCCTACAACCTGGGCGAGACTAACCGGGTAAGTTCTGGATTAGCATACAAAGCAAGAACAGTGCAAAATCAGCTCACACATACATGGCACAGAGTCCAACAGTCACATGCTAACTATTAGATTCAAACTCTAGCTTAAGCCATGCAGCAGACCAATTAACATAATGTCTAAACTAAACATGCCGGTTCAAAAAAAAATTAAAAAGAAAATCCTTAGGGAAAGAACACAGGCAAGAAAACCCCAAGTACTCGGGTACCTTGTGAGTACCTTCATGGTTTGCCTCCCATGCAGTGCCTGATTTAACATTGTAGCATCATGCAAGTGTTTTGGCTACTCAGACTTTGCCAAAACACTCTACAAAAATACTGGATGACCACAGCTTCCCCCACCCCATCTAAAAGGTTCTGCATTATCCCTAATGCACAAAAAAAGGCTGTGCATTACTACGCATACCGGTGGTGCCTAAGCACGGTCATCAGATGTAGCAGAAGTTGGGCACGCTGGATCAGTGCCTATAGTCGTATCTCCAACATGGACTACCTCCGCAGTCCTCTCAACAACAACATCCGCTGCCTGTGCTGCTTCATCAACTGACACTCCCATAATGGGGTCTAAAAAAGTTTCCTCCATGGCGCCCGCGACACCACTTCCCGAGTCACCCGTACTAATGGAGTCGATACAAATTTTATGGATGGCCAGAGATTCTTTAGCTACCTCAGATTCTTGCTTCCACCTCTTCTTTTCAACTTTCTCATCCTTTTTCTTCTGAGATTTAGGACTCAACGGGGTATTTTCATCCGTAACTTTCATATATATTTTCTTGCTCTTTCTTATAGGTTCAGGGTCAATTTCAGCCATTCCTGTTGGGTTACAAGGAAGGGAATGTGCCAGCAAATCAATGAAATCATCCTCCATGGTCCCGACCTGTGGTAACTGAATGTCTGGTACCTGTATCTTTTGGATCACATCAATGTCTGCTCGAGCCTTTTCAAGCTCGGTCAGAATAGCCGTGATGTCTCGAACAGTCAGACTTCGAAGCTTGTCATTCACCCTAATTTCTATGTTGTCCAACTGGTCATTGAGATTGTCAATCAATTTTTGGATCGTAGCAACAACATCAGCTATTTCCCTGAAGATTACTGGCTTCACGGAGTTTGAAAACCTCTTAATTTGTTCATTTGCATGAAAGGATGCTTTAGCAACCTTGCAAAAAACCTCACTGGTGAAGAAATAAGACTATCCTTGCTCACTGGACGGAGTGGACTGAGCTGATGAGGATGGGCTTGGTATGGCAGTAGAAGGGGAAAAACAGGTACATCCTTCTCGTCAAATACAACCAAGGAATCAGGTGGAAAATCTCCACTAGGCTCGGGGAAAACAATACTCTCAGATGCTGCTGAATAAGCCCTCGCCCTTGCCATCGGATTTGTCATATCTCGAATAAGGGCTATGTCTTGCAAACTAGTTGTCTTCATGAACCTCTCTACTCCTGTTATGTCGGGCACCTCAGCTACCTGACATAGCTGAGTGACCATGCATGTGAATGGAATGGATGTGGATGCAAGGGAACTCAGAGGCTTCATCTTGTACCTGCCTTTTCTGTCTGATTATTGACTCTGAGACTTTTGATGCAACCTTCTTCTGGGTATTCTTTGGTGGTATGGTACTTGTAGGGTAGACCTCGTTAGTATGGAGAATCAAATACAAAGAAGAAGTATAATGTTGCACACACATACTATGGGTTGATCTACGACCCGTAAAACTAGAGTATGAGTCGTCAACCCTCTCGTAGTTCCAGGAATTCTTTTCAGTGTCAAGGGCCATAGCTCAGTTGACGGACCGTGGTTTGGAACCACGGGTCCTTCCTGTGAGTCGTGGTTTAGGTTCAGAACCTTACCCCCTTTTTACAGTTGTTTCAGTGACCACGAGTTACTTAGACGGTCCGTAATTTGAATTACGGTCCGTAGATTCACTCATAATTTCTAGCCAACCATGTTTACGATCAAAAACTCCCTCCTTCTTCCATTTTACATAATTTATTTATTTTCTCAATGAAAATTCCCAAAATTGCAATGGCCATACCCATCACACACAGATATTTTGTCACACATCACCTAGGGTTTCAAAATTTCGAGGGTTAGTCAAAACAAGAGCCCTAGCTTCTGTTTTATCTTAAGAAAGAGAACAAAAAAGGGAGAGAAGAAAACTTACCCTTGATGATAAAGTTATTTTTCGCGTTGAATATATTTCTGTGTGATCAATTTGTGTGTGCAATAGGTTGAAAAAACAATTTGGTGAAATTAATTAGGAGTTTGAATTTAATTGGGAGTGAAAGGGGGAGAATTTTGATTCTTTCCTTTTAAAAATGGCGGTTACCTATTGTGGAAGGGAAGAAGAAGAAAAAAGTAAGGTCGGGTTTTATTTTTAAAATTTAGGCCAACCGCATTCTGGCTGCTTACTGTACCTGGGACCTATGAGTGAAAACTACGGTCCGTCTTTAAGGAAGATGGTCTATCATCCAACTCGTGGTTCTTTGCTCTGACCTCACCAGCTTCTAGGAACAACGACTCAGCTGACGAACCGTGGTTTGACAACACGGACCATCCTGTGAGTCGTACTTGTAACCGTCAGAGGTCTTTCAGCATTTTGCTCTAGGGACCATGCATTAGTACATGGTTCATCTTTTGGGAACACGGACCGTCCTGTAGACTCATCGTTTCCCTTTTTAAAGACCTATCAATTTTACTCCAGAGACCACGAGTTGGTTTACGGTTTGTCATTCCGAAGAACAGACCATGAACTCAGTGGTGATTTCTAGGAATTCCTGCAATGGTATTCTTTCCTTTCCCCCTGCACATAAAATCACTAGTCTTGGGTTGCCTCCCAAGCAGAGCCTGATTTAACGTCGCAACACGACACGTGTGTTTTGGCTACTTAGACTTTACCACAACACTTCTACAAAAGCAAAAATAACAAGATAAAAAGAAAATATTCATGGGTTGCCTCCCATGCAGCGCCTGATTTAACGTCGCGGCACGACACAGGTTACTTGATTAGTCAGACTTCATCAAGCTCCTTGGGTGGGATGAATTCATCCAGGCTCCAGGCTTCAATTGTTTTGAGCTCCTCTGTTGTGCTAAAGTAAGCTTTAATCCTCTATCCATCAGCCTTGAATCTTTTTCCTTCATGATTTTTAAGTTCAATGGCCCCGTGAGGAAACACTTGTACCACCTTGAATAGTCCAATCCACTTGGACTACAATTTGCCAGGAAACAGGCGATGGCTAGAATTGAAAAGCAGGACCAACTCACCCAGCTGGAAGTTTCTCTTTTCTATCCTCCGGTCATGGTACAACTTTATCTTCTCTTTATACAAGGCTGAACTCTAATATGCATTCAGATGGAACTCATCCAACTCATTCAATTGCCCAAGCCGCTGAAATGATGCCTCAGACCAATCTAAGTTCAGCTTCTTCAATTCCCATATGGCCTTATGCTCTAACTAAACCAGAAGATGACACACCTTACGAAACACAAGCTGATATGGTGACATACCTATTGGGGTCTTGAATGCAGTCTGGTACGCCCACAAAGCATCATCTAACTTTGGCGACCAATCCTTTCTATTGGCATTGACAGACTTGGACAAGATCGATTTTATCTCTATGTTGGAAACCTTCACTTGCTCACTTGTCTTAGGATGATAAGGGGTTGCAACTCTGTGTTTTACTCCATATTTCTCAAGTAAATCACGAAATAGCTTGTTGCAAAAGTGAGAGCCTCCATCACTAACTATTTCCCTTGGCGTACCAAACCTGGAGAAGATGTTCTTTTTCAAGAAAGTTGTAACACACTTGCCTTCATTACTGGGAAGCACAACTGCCTCCACCCACTTAGATACATAGTCTACAACCACCAATATGTATCAGTTTCCATTATACATCACAAAAGGACCCATGAAGTCTATACCCCAAACATTAAATAGCTGAATCACAAGGATGGGATTAAGGGGAAGCTCATGCCTCCTTGATATGCCTCCTTTCCTTTGACATCTGCTGCAAGCCTTAGCAAACTCATGGGCATCTTTGTAAATAGTCTGCCAATAGTAGCCGCATTATAAAATCTTGTGCGTAGTCCGAATACCACTATGATGACCCCGAACATTGGATGAATGGCACGCCTCTAGTATCTCCGTCATCTCAACTTTAGGCATACATCTCCATATCATAGTATCAGCACACACACAGAACAAGAATGGCTCCTCACAGAAATACTTCTTGATATAAGACATGAATTTTCTCCTTTGATGAACAAACATATCATCAGGCACCAAATCACTTGCCAAATAGTATGCAATGTCAGCAAACCATGGAATCAAATCTTGAGAAGTGGCTAACACTTGCTCATCAGGAAACCAGTCATCTATCTCCTTCTCATCATTCAGCTTCAATATTGCCTCTTTTTCCAGTCTAGACAAGTGGTCGGCTACCTGGTTCTCTGTACCCTTTCGGTCCTTGACTTCAAAATAAAACTCTTATAGCACCAACACCAATCTAATCAGCCTTGGCTTAGCATCCTTCTTCTTCATGAGATAACGAAGAGCTGCATGGTCCGTATGCACCACCACCTTGTGTCAAGAAAGTAAGATCTGAATTTTTCGAAAGCAAAGACCACAACATGCAGCTCTTGCTCTGTGACAGAATAATTATTTTGAGCCGGGTTAAGTTCTTTGCTAGCGTAGTATATAGGATGAAGAATCTTTTCATGCCTTTGACCTAGGACAACTCCTAGCGCCACTCGGCTAGCATCGCACATAACCTCAAAATGTTGAGACCAATCAGGAGAAATAATGATAGGAGCTGAGACCAACTTTTCTTTAAGGCACTCGAATGCCTTAAAACAATGAATCATCAAACACAAACTTTACCTCCTTCTCCAATAATTTGCACAATGGATTCGCAATTTTGGAGAAGTCCATGATAAACCTTCTATAGAATCTAGCATGCCCCAAAAAGCTTTGAATCCCTTTTACAAAAACTGGTGGAGGTAATTTTTCAATCACCTCAATCTTCGCTGTGTTGACCTCAATACCCTACTTGGAGATCCGATGCTGAAGCACTATACCCTCTTTTACCATGAAGTGACATTTTTCCCAGTTCAACACTAGATTGCACTCTTTACATCATTTCAGCATACAACTCAGATGATCTTAGCAATCTTCAAAAGAGTCACCCACAACCTAAAAGTCATCCATAAATACCTCAATATTGTCCTCCACCATGTCTGAGAAGATAGACATCATGCAACACTTAAATATTGCTGGTGCATTGCATAAACCAAAAGGCATCCTCTTTAAAGTGAACGTCCCATATAGACAGGTGAAAGTGGTCTTCTCTTAGTCTTCAGGAGCAATAAAAATTTGATTGTATCCTGATAACCGTCAAGAAAACAATACCATCCTCTACCACCAAGACGGTCTAACATCTGATCCATGAATGGCATCGGAAAATGATCCTTTTTAGTCCATGCATTTAGCTTCTTGTAATCCATGCATATGCACCAGCCCGTGACTGGCCTTATCGGAATCAACTCATTCTTTGCATTTGGGACTACAGTAATCCCATCCTTCATTGGCACACACTAAATCGAGCTCACCCACTTGTTTTTCGCAATAGGGTAAACCACACCTATATCCATCCATTTAATAATCTCCTTCTTGACGACCTCTTGCATAGGAAGATTTAGCCTACGCTGGTGCTCAATACTCAGAATATAATCTGGCGCAAGCTGAATTTTATGTGTACAGATTCCAGGCGGAATCCCTATGATGTCTGCGATGGTCCAACCAATGGCCCTCTTAAACTTCTTCAACACAGAAACCAGAGCCTCAACCTGCCCTTCAATTAAGTCTGCAGCAATAATAACTGGCAAGGTCTCATTTTCTCCTAGGAACACGTACCAAAGATGGGCTGGAAGCACTTTGAACTCCAAGATTGGAGGCTCCTCAATAGATGGTCTGGCAGGCAGTGTCTGTCTATTTTTCAAATCCAAGTCAAGCTTCTTTGGAGCATAGTTGTAAGACCCCATACCTGCTAGTGCTTCAACCATATTGTCATACTCATCAATATCATCTCCCTCAAAATTCATAATCACAGCCACAAGTGCCTCAAAACTAAGTCTCTCCTCAACACGCACAACTAACTGATCCTCATAAACCACGTCAATAACATAAATCACTCATATGTCGTCATGGTGATTCATAGACTGGTAGACATTAAAAGTGACTACCTCATCATTCAATCTGAACTTCATCTGCCCAGTCTCTAAGTCAACAAGTGCGTGTCCAATAACAAGGAATGGTCACCCCAAGATGATAGGAACATTAAAATCCACCTCGCAGTCAAGAATCACAAAATATGCAGGGAAGATGAAAGTATCAACTTTCACAAGCACATCATAAAGAATCCCTATGGGTTTTTTTACTGTACGATCTGTCATAAAAAGCCGTATTATAGTCAGTTTGGGGGCTCTCAAGATGAACTGATTAAACATTGCTAGTGGTATTAGATTGATGCTTGCACCCAGATCATACAACACCTTAGCAAAGTAGAACGCTCCAATTCTGCACGGTATAGTGAAAGCTCCAGGATCTTCCTTTTTCTGCACCAAAAAATGAGAGGCTATTGCACTACAATGGTGTAAATTATATATACGCTCAAAAATCACAGTTCTTTTTCTAGTCACTAGATCCTTCATAAATTTGGCATACCCAGGAATCTAATCCAATGCTTCAACTAGCGGAATATTTACTGAAAGTTGCTTCAGCATGGAGATGAACTTATGAAACTTACCATCCTCAACCTCCTTCTTCAATCTTTGTGGGTAAGGTAGAGGAGGTAATGGCATGGGTTTCAAGACTGGTGCAACCTCTTTTCTCTTTGCTTTCAGCTCATAAGACTTCTTCTCGCTTGGACCTTTACTACTCTCTTTCCCTTCACGCTCTACCACAATCTCATCATCATTAATTTCAGGCTTGGCTGGCTCATTGACAACCATCTCATAGGAAGATCAATAGTTTGTTTTCCACTTTGGGTAGTCACAACCATAACTTGTCGATCATTTTTTGGATTCTGAATTGTATCACTTGGAAGAGCACCCTTTTGATGCGGATTTAGGGTTGTAGACATTTGACTCATTTGTGCCTCAAGCTGCTTTATCTCTACAGAATGAGACTCAACCTTTTGACTTATTCCAGAGATATCCGCATGTATATCCTTTAAGCTTCCCTTCATAGCATTAGCCTTTTGCAATAACTGGTTTATCAGCTCTCTCATGGGTGGGAGTGGCTGATCAACACCTGATGCACTATTTCTAGGTGGGACATATAGGCCACTCCTATCATTCTTGTAGCCGTCTCTCTTCTGCCAATCATCATCTCTACCCCTACTCCTGTCTCTCTATCTAGACTAATTGTAGTTATCTTCTCTATTCTGACCTTGGTTTCCTTGTCCATTGGCCTGGAAACCAGTTCCTTGATCATTCATGTAACTAACTTCCTCTTTAGAATCATACTCATCTTGCCTTGGAGCTCTTCCTTGTGAACCAATTCCCTTTACCTTTTCCAGCCTACCATTGAGAATTTGCTTCACAATTAGATCCACAGTTGTTTACAAGCTTGCAAAACTCTGTTTAATATCCATAAATTCTTGATGGTCTATGGAGTTCCCCACTACATAAGTACCCATTGCACTCTCAGCTTTTCTATTGTGCCAAGCTCTATTTGTCTTAGTTACTCTGTCAAGCATCTCAGCTGCCTCGAAATAAGTGTTCTCTATGAATGCTCCTCCAGTCATCGTATATGCTACCGCCTTTATGTTGGCATTCAATGCTCTGTAATATATCTCCATCAGATTCTCAGAAGGGATTTTATGCTTCGGGACTTACTTTGGATTCTTATTAAACCTCAACCATGTTTCGTGCAGTGCCTCCGTGGGTAGCTGCTTAAAGTTATAAATCTCTTGTTTCAGCTATAACATCTTAGACGGTGGAAAGAACCTCTCAAGGAATTGAGTCCTCAGCTCCAGCCATGTATATATAGAATTTTTGGGCAGCACACTCATCCAAACAGTCGCCTCTCCAGTCAAAGAAAATGGGAATAGCCTCAGCCTAATAGCATCCTACTCCACTCCTGGTAGATTATACGCTTTGCAAATTCCCACAAAATTAGACACATGCAAATTTTCATCCTCAGCGGGCAGCCTAGAAAATATTCCTTTCAGATTTAGCAGTTGTATCATAGTGCTGGTAATGTCAAACTTTGTACCTACTTGCAGTGGTGGTACTACTATGGGTCCAGTAGTTCCTACGTCATCCGCATCATCATTATCAATGTCATTGTGAGGTACTTGTCATGGATGTTGTAACTGTCCGTCTCTATTTCCTCTAGGAAAGTTTTGGTGGGCTACCCTGTCTGCTGTCGCTTAGGCATTTAGTGCAGCTTGATGAGTAGCTTGTTGTCGTGCCTGCCTTGCTTGCTCAGCTGCCGCATTTTGAGCTGCGAGGTCTGCTGCAATTGCAGCATCTTCAGCAGCAAGAGCATCTTCTCCTTCTTTTTTCCTTTGCTCTTCTTAGGCCAACAACTGGGCTGTGATTTGTTCCTGTGTCTCATGCTCTCTCTCTTTAGCTATGTTTCTTAAGGTTCGAGAGAGCTCAAGATCGTATGGGATCAAGGGATTTCCTTGACTCCTTGTACTGGGTATGCACAAGTGTGCAACCTGTAGAACAAAACAAAAACAACAGAAAAAGTAAAATCAGGAAATAAGGACTAATAGTGAAATAAACACAATCCCTCTTAATCCTAAATTGTATTCCCCGGCAACGACGCCAAAATTTGATACGCCCAAATTATCCTCTTTTTGGAAGTGTAAGCGGTCGTTGTTCAAATATAGAACCCAACGAAGGTTAAGGTCGATCCCACAGGGAATATGGTAGGACTATGGTCGATTAGTGTTTACTTGCGCTCTTAGGCATGTATTTCCCTACGAAGGTTTTTTTTTAATGTAACACGTAGTAATTTTAACTAGAATGTAAACAAGTAACACGTGACAGTTTTAAGAGTTGCATTAAAAGGAATAGATGACTAGGGTAGTGTTCCACATGAATTCATAACTCAGTAAGGCATTTGTACTTAGTAAACTAGCTTGGTGCTTAGCATGCAGAATCGGTAAGTTAGGTTTACCTAAATCCTTGGTCCGATAGATAGATGAATTTCACAACACGCCTTGGTCCAGCCGTGGGTGTATGCTATACTAACCCTTACCCTGTATCCCATATTAGCTATTCTCGGAAAAGGTGAAGCTATTAGATGAGGGTTGGTAGCCTCAAATCTCCATTGTTAAACAACTATTTTCCCATCCATTACCTCCTTGGTCCGACAAGTAAGGATAAGACGAGTTTTAACGTTGGCCACCATTATAAAGCAATCAAAACGAAGGGAAAAACAGTACATGCATAACCACCACCCTAGAATACCTAAGTACTTTGCCTACTTTATTAATCCTTCAGGGTTCCCCCAACCCTAGTTGTGGATTTAGCTACTCATGTTCATAAGTAAACAATCAGAAGTTATTAGTGCATTCATGATTATATACTTACAATAAGAAGTAAAGAAATCCGTAAACTTGTATGGATGGAGATAGAAGTAAGAACAATGAATTATGAATGTGTGTAACTCTCAAAACCAATAGTAAACTAACATCACAATTTTTCGAATGTGTTTCCTACAAAATATCGAGCATAAAAATGTAACATAAAACCTAGGAAAATTATTTATAGACAATGGAAATCCTGTCCTAACAAAACTAGGAAACTGAACTCGACAGGGAACACGGGTGGGAATGACGACCCGTCATTTGAAATGACGATTCGTAGTCTGTTAAGGTCAACCGTGGTCTTAGATCATCAACATATTTTATCATAAGAAACCACTGGTGGAACAACGAGTCATACTTCTAAATGATGGCTCGTCTCTTTGACTTGTGGTTTCCTGGTCCCTTCTTGTGCCTTCTCTAATCAGTGACTACGAGTCCAACAGGCCGGGTCATACTTTGGAAGTATGGTTCATACAATGAGTTATGCTTCCTGCTCTTGCTTTTGCACCTCTGCAGTACCTCTGATCTACGAGTAGACAGGACTGGTCTTAATATTAAACCACGACTCGTCGACTGACTCATGCTTATTCTTCCATTCTTGCACAGATTCTGGACATTGGTGTACGAGTTAACAGGATTGGTCCGTGGTCTAGAACCATGGACCTTCAAGTAATCCATCATCTCTGTTGCCTTCCCTTTTTAGCACAATTTGCAGTATTTTGCTCTAGGATCCATTTTCCTACACACTTAACAAAACACATAAAATCTACCAACAAAATGATAATGAACTTGAGATAATCCTAAGTCTTATGCGTTGAAAGTGACGTATTTCTATGTCACATCAACTACCATGAGACTTAGACCCTGGTGCCCTATCCCATTAATCATGTCTTAATTTGGGCACTGGGAACCAGAAGAAGATGGGGCTAAAGCAGAAGATTTTTGGCAGAATTGAGAGCGGTTACCACTATCTGACCTCTTCTGAGAATAACTGAAGTCACCTGTTCTAGCCCTCTTGCTTTCTCTCCCTCTCTCTTTGATCTTTTCCTCCTTAATCTGCTGGGCATGAGTCATCAACTTGGAGATTCTCCTTCACCAATGATGTGACGCCATTTTACGTCACTTTCGACTCCTTTTTACTAAGAACAATCGTGCGTTTTCAAGCAACCGTTGTTGTTTTTGATGTTTTTATGTTGTATTTGTAGGAAATGGAAACAAACACGAAAACGGATGGAAATACGAGAAAAAGAGGATTCTGCATAAGAGTGACGGCCTGAGTGACGGTCCGTCACACATGTGACGGTCCGTCACAGAGACCGTCGCGTGGAGGCAGCAAAGGAGGTGGCACCACTGGTTAACAGTGACGGTCCAGGCGATGGTCCTTCACTGGCTTGACGGTCCGTCAGCCTGGCCGTCAAGTTAAGGCAGTAGCTTCTAGCGGCTGCACGCGTTTTGAGGATTCCTAGCCCATTTTGGATTTGGCTTCTATTATTCCTATAAATACCCTATGATAGGTTTATTTTAATTATTATTCACCCATTAGTGTAAAACACGTTTTTTTAGTTATTTTGGAGAGCAAACAACACGGTTCATTTGTATTGAACTCGTGTTCTTGATTTGTTCGTGAGTTCTTGGTCTTTCTTGTTCTTGGATATTGAAAGATTGATTGTTTCATTATATTGTAAGGCTTTTCTTCCCTTTATTATGAATACAACTATTTTCTCTTCTTCTTCGAGCATGAGTAACTAAAACTCCCACAACTAGGATTGTGGGAGCCATGGCTAAAGTAGCGATATAGATTCCGGGTAGCGACGGGTTCAATGTACATGTAGTCACGTTGTTAATCATACTTTATGTCACGTTTTCTAGTGGTTGCAAACATTAGAACATGCCTAGGTTTAATTTGCTTGAGTAAAGAGATTAAAACCGGGAAACTTGATTAACGATAAGGATTCGAGACTACCAACTCTCGTCTTAATGATTAATGCCGTAACTGGATTAATCTACTTGATGTTTAGGATTGAAAGCTAAAAAGCACATCTTTTCGAGGTCGAGCGAATAGAAAAGGAAATTTGTTTATTTGGTCGAGAGACGTTTAGACGATACAATTGACGCAATCACATCGTGACACGCATATAGAAAGAACCCGGTTAAGCCTAGGATCGACATTGTTACAAAAGCCATGGTGAACACGTCCCTAGTTCATTCTCTCCTATTGATTATTTCTCTTACATAATTGTTGCTTTTGTTTACGATTTGTTCACAAAACCCCCCCCCTTTTTATTTATCGGAAACAATTGATCACTAGTCATCTACTTCACTAAAGTCTTAATCTTTACCATATTCTCTGTGGAATTCGACCCCAACCTTTGTTTGGGTTCTTTACTTGACAACGATCGCTTACGCGTCTTTAATTAGAAGTGTAGTTTGAGCGTTATCAAAAAGTGGCGCCGTTGCCGGGGAATACGGTTGTTAATTAAGTCTGGTGTGTTTATTTAACTCTTAGTCATACTTTCCTGCTTTTACTTTTATTTGTTGTTTTTGTTTATTATAGGGTATATAGTTGTGCATACGGTTGTTTATTAAGTCTGGGGTGTCTTGATGAAGTCTGAGTAATCAAGACACCCGCGTCGTTAAATCAGGCGCTGTATGGGAGGCAACCCATAAATTATTGTTGTATTATAGTCTAATTAATTCGTGGGGAAACCTGTGAGTCACCACCGAGGGTTTTTGTTGCAGAGTTCTTTTCCCTCCGGTGTGCTATCTAGTAGAACCGGCATGTTTAGATTGTTTATTTTAAATTTTTTAGCGTCTATAGCAAAGCATGCGATTTCTTATCAAAGTAGCGCCCCTTTAAAAATTTTCTGGTTTTGTACTTATGTTGAAACAATTGACTGTCTGGATCCTTGAATGTCATTGTGTGATTATGATTAGAATGAGTATGCTTAAGCCGAGCGGTTGTTTGATAGTTGGTAGCGATATAGTTTCTTGGTGCCAAGAGTGTGTGAGATTATTGTTATAAATTCTTACTCTGTGCATGCATCTAGAACTTGCCCGGTCTATTTTGTTAAGTTCAAAGTTTGGTTGCTTAGGAAAGGATCACAGGCTCTTTTTGTGTGCAGTCCACTTAACCTGAAAGACCGTCCAAATATAAATAATCCCTTTGATCCCTGTTTGAGCCATAATTGACCTTATTCTTTCAATAACCTGTCACCATTCCCGTTTAATTTTTGAATCCCTATTTTGGCCCTGGTCCTTCCTTGGACATTGTGCACCTCAACGCAGGCAATCAGCCCAAGTTGAGGGTGGCTACTATATTGGTAAACCCTGTTTTGGCCCTGGTCCTGCTATGGACATTGTGCACCTCAACGCAGGTAATCAGCTTAAGTTGAGGGTGGCTACTACAGAGGTGAATGATAAGAAAAAGAGGATGGAGATGGTTAGTTGTGAATAGAATGAAAAGTCCGGGTGTGTGCCTAAGAAAAGAAAAATAAAAAGAAGTGAAAAAGATTGAAAAAGTAATAAAAAGAATTGTCAAAATATAGAGGCCGCACCTGTAGCTAGAAATAAGGGAATAAAGAGGTGAATAAGGATGGACAAAGTAACGTTATGTGGTAAGATGTCGGTAGTTCCAAGGAGGGCTTAGTCACTAACCCCTAAATGTATCCTACCTGCACCCGAAGCCTCATTACAAGCCTAAACAAGTCCTGTAGTGATCCTGAGTAGCTTTCTGAAGAACCGAAATAGAATAGTAAGGGCCAGCCTATGGTATCGCATGTGCATTGTTTGAAATCGTTTGTGAGTGTGAGCGCTTACCTAGTCCCAAATCTTGTGTGTGGGATTTCTTTGTGGTGAGGGCACCAAGATGTCTATATTGTCTATTGATTGTTAGGATAGCTGCGTGTGTGTATGCATGATATTCTATCATATCGGAATGACATGTTTGGATCCTTGCAAGTTAGTGTTTCATACATTCGTGTGTTACGAGGGAGCTTGATTTAATTGAATAAGTTTTGAATGACCATGAGTTGCTATAGACATGAGTTGTTTCTTAGTTGAGTCGTAGTATTGTTTTTATGTCATGTTGCTTGAGGACAAGCGAACATTTTAAGTTGAGGGTGTTGATGTGACGCCATTTTACGTCACATTCGACTCCTTTTTACTAAGAACAATCGTGCGTTTTCAAGCAACCGTTGTTGTTTTTGATGTTTTTATGTTGTATTTGTAGGAAATGGAAACAAACACGGAAACGGACGGAAATACGAGAAAAAGAGGATTCTGCCTAAGAGTGACGGCCTGAGTGACGGTCCGTCACACATGTGACGGTCCGTCACAGAGACCGTCGCGTGAAGGCAGCAAAGGAGGTGGCACCACTGGTTAACAGTGACGGTCCAGGCGACGGTCCGTCACTGGCTTGACGGTCCGTCAGCCTGGCCGTCAAGTTAAGGCAGTAGCTTCTAGCGGCTGCACGCGTTTTGGGGATTCCTAGCCCGTTTTGGATTTGGCTTCTATTACTCCTATAAATACCCTATGATAGGTTTATTTTATTTATTATTCACCCATTAGTTTAAAACACGTTTTTTAGTTATTTTGGAGAGCAAACAACACGGTTCATTTGTATTGAACTCGTGTTCTTGATTCGTTCGTGAGTTCTTGGTCTTTCTTGTTCTTGAATATTGGAAGATTGATTGTTTCATTATATTGTAAGACTTTTCTTCCCTTTATTATGAATACAACTATTTTCTCTTCTTCTTCGAGCATGAGTAACTAAAACTCCCGCAACTAGGGTTGTGGGAGCCATGGCTAAAGTAGCGATTTAGATTCCGGGTAGCAACGTTGGGTTCAATTTACATGTAGTCACGTTGTTAATCATACTTTATGTCACGTTTTCTAGTGGTTGCAAACATTAGAACATGCCTAGGTTTAGTTTGCTTGAGTAAAGAGATTAAAACCGGGAAACTTGATTAACGACAAGGATTCGAGACTACCAACTCTCGTCTTAATGATTAATGCCGTAACTGGATTACTCTACTTGATGTTAGGATTGAAAGCTAAAAAGCACATCTTTTCGAGGTCGAGAGAATACAAAAGGAAATTTGTTTATTTGGTCGAGAGACGTTTAGACGATACAATTGACGCAATCACATCGTGACACGCATATAGAAAGAACCCGGTTAAGCCTAGGATCGACATTGTTACAAAAGCCATGGTGAACACGTCCCTAGTTCATTCTCTCCTATTGATTATTTCTCTTACATAATTGTTGCTTTTGTTCACGTTGATTACAAAACCCCCCCTTTTTATTTATGGAAACAATTGACACTAGTCATCTACTTCACTAAAGTCTTAATCTTCACCATATTCTCTGTGGGATTCGACCCCAACCTTTGTTTGGGTTCTTTACTTGACAATGATCGCTTACGCGTCTTTAATTAGAAGTGTAGTTTGAGCGTTATCAACCAACATCGCAGTCCTACACTACTTAACCACATCTTCAGAGACATGTGACACAAACTTACTCATGCGGGCTCTAGAGTCAGTTACCATTGTCGGAGCAAACTTTGATAGCTGAGTAAACTTGAGGGAATACTCTTTCACACTCATGTCCTTCTTCCTCAAGTTGATAAAATCCTAAACCTTAGCTTCCCTGAGCTTAAATGGGAAAAACCTATACAGAAAAGCATTTATGAACTGATTCTAATCCACTGGGCCTGCATTAGTACCTTGAGCCTCCTTCTATTATTTGTACCACACATGAGCCACTCCCTTCAACTGATATGCAGCAAAGTCTACACTTTCAACCAGGGTGAAACCCATAATCTCCATAACCTTTTGAATGTCGTCCAGGAATTCTTGTGGATCCTACTCAGCCTTAGAACCATAGAATTCGGGAGGATTCATCAGAGTGAAGTCTCTGACCCTAGTTGTTGTAGAGTTATTTTATGGTGGGGATGGGTCCATAGCCTACTAATTCACCTGAGTAGTCATGGACTGAGCTAGCAACTGAAAAGCAGCCCTGAATTCAACATGAGTAACTTGTTCATTCAAAGAGTCTGCTGGAGCTTGTGGTGCTTGCTGGTTTCCATTCCTGTTTCAGTTTCCCCTTCCGTTCGCTCTTCTAGGAGGCATTTTCAGTAATGCGTAGATCATGAGTTAGAAGTAGATTAAATAGAGTTCATACTCTATAGAATGAGATCAAAAATAAAGAAGGGAAGTTTCCTAAAAATATCTCATAGCCTCTCTCTCATAAGTGTGGGATGCTTCACACCCATGAAAAAGACTCTACTTGACACGACTTTTAGACACCCTAGGAAACTCTTAAAGCGGATGTTCTGATACCAAGTTTGTCATGCCCCAAGGCTACCCCCTAGATGCAACACGGTACTTAGAGTCACAAGTGACCCCAAGCTAACCCATGGTCTGGCACGTACTGGGCATTTCCTGTATAAAATACTAACAGTGTGCAAGCTAAACTAATGTAATAAAAATAAGCATGGAAATAATCTAATAACCTCTGAGTATATAAATATGTTATAAGTTTGAGATAAACACTGACTGCAAAAGCTAAATCTAGCACTATGTTTGAAAGCCTCTATCTGAAGTGAGTTGTTGGGACAAGACCCCAGCTAACTCTAAAAGTCTAAAACCTGTAAAGTAAGACTAACTAAAGAAGTATAAATCTAATCCTCGAAATATGAGGACTCACCAACTAAATTTCTGAAAGGACTGGAGAGTCGCACTAAGTGCAGTCTAGATGTTGAGCGCCTAAACCTACATCATAATAGGATATAGCACAAAAGTATGCATCAGTACTTGGAATGTACTAAGCATGCGGAATATATGCAAATCTATATACATAAATGCTGAACATTGAAAATAAGTTGAATTATGAAACTGAAAGATAAATTGATGCAATGACAAAGTATTAAACATGTAACTGTATAATGCTGAACTAAAATGAATAACAGAAGACAAGATCAAACAAATATTGAATTTGAACTGTGGGAGCTACTATTAACCGACATACCCCAAGCTTAGCTAATTGTGGGGCCAACCTCTAACCATGGTTGGGAGGGTATTCATACCTTGCCATGGGTACAAATATATACTGGCGTGGATTCACTAATCTTATGTCCAACAAAGAACTAGGGTGTCAAGCCTAATCTAACAGGTAACCCCTTTAGAACCTACGGTGGCACCGTAGTTCTGGTACTTAGGGACTTCTACTAAAGGTCTCAGCCTAAACTGATGGGTGAGCCTTCATCCCTTTGTCCACTTGGTGCTAAGTCTACTCCCAACTGAATATGTAATGAACTGATAACTGGATAACTCAAAATACTGATTGTTTTGAGAATTCAATAAAATACTGAAATTGAAAGCATTCAACAACAACAACAACAACATACCCAGTGTGTTCCCACAAAGTATGGTTTAGGGAGAGTAGAATGTACGCAGACCATACCTTTACCTCAGATGAAGTAAAGAGGCTATTTCTTATAGACCCCTGGCTCAAGACAAAATAGGACCATGAAGGGTCAAAATAAAAGTACAAGAGATATAGACAATAAATAAAACAACAGGTAGTCACAGAACTATACTATAACAAAATAATACTATATCCGAACCATATGAAACACTAGAAAGTAGCAAAAGTTGAAGAATAAGAAACTACAAGAGCATACCTACAACTACTACTAGTGCAACAAGACACTGCATTTCTACCTACTAGTATGAAGAAGACCTACCTACTAACGATCTACCCTAATCTGAGCCCTTCATACCTTCCTATCTAAGGTCATGTCCTTGGTAAGCTGCAACTACGTCAAATCTTATCTAATCACCTTTCTCTAATATTTTTGGTCTATCTCTACCTCTCTTGAAACCATCTATAGCCAACTTCTCACTCCTCCGCACCGGGACCTATGTGCATCTCCTGCTCACATGCCTGAACCACCTCAACATCGGTTCTCGCATCTTGTCTTCTATTGAAGACACTCCCACCTTGCCTTAAATATCCTTATTACTAATCATATCCCTCCTACTAAACCCACATATCTAACACAACATCCTCATCTCTGCCACCTTCATCTTCTGAATGTTAGAGTTTTTGATTAGCTAACACTCTGCCCCATACAACATAACTGGTCTAACTTCCACTTTGTAGAACTTGTGTTTCAGTTTAGGAGGCACCTTCTTATCATACAACACTCCGGATGCAAAACTGAAAGCATTAAAATCATGAAATTCTGAAAGAAGGATGCAATTCGTAATTCATAGTTCAGGATACTGAATTCAACAACATTCTTAGGGTTTTTTATTGAGTATATAATGATTCTATATTTTCTAGATAACATGTAATGGATTCTGTACACCATAATGAAAACTGAGATACAATAGATTCATAGAATTTTGGAACCCATGTCTGAAGATTTAATTGAAAACTGAAGAACTTGACTGTATTTAGGGACTCAATAGGTAAAAGGAACACATTGATGAAATCCCACATACTTGTAAGTAAAATTCATGGGAGAATCCTTGGATTTAGGGCTTGAACCTTGAAGAACCCTCTATTATATTTTGAGAAGAAGAACGTTTCTTTTTCTCCTATTTATTTTAAGTGTTGACTTTAATTTGAGGGAATGAGGGGTTTGGTATGTTTTAGGGTTAAAATCAAATTTAGTCTAGTTAAAATGTCATAACTTAGTATTTTAAAGGGATAGGAAAAGTCTGAAATACCCTTATGAAATAAAAAGAAAACTACTAAAATTCTTGGAACATCAAACCATAGATTGGTCAATGGACTGTGGTTATGAATGACAAACCATCGACTGAACTATGGTTCTGTCCTTGGGTTCTGGGAGTTCTATGATCGGCTGATTCCATGAGTCACAGGACGAACCATGGTTCTAAACAATGGTCTGTGGTTTGACTCATGGTTTTGGGACCTTAAGCTGAGGGTTCTCTAATACAAGGAACCACCTACAGTTGATAGGATTGATCAACGTTCTAAACTATTGTCTGTGGTCCCATCAATTGTTTTTAGATGGAAAACTGGCATCTCCCTGAAGGCCAAATCCTTGAGTGACAGGACGGATGGTGGTTTCAAACCATTATCTGTGAAGTCAACCATGGAATGGAGGGGACCAACACTAGGGGTCAGACCATGGGTAAGATCACGGGTTGTGATCTTGAACAATGATACGCGATCTTGACCGTGGTTTTTGGAAACTTGGAATTTTCTAAACTTTTTCCTGATAAGTACTATAAAGTAGTTCGTTTAAATTTTGGAGTGTTATAGCAGGAAAGCACTTCAATGATGTAGTTGATTATGTGAAAAAGCTTGAGGGAGTTAAGCAAGTTTGTCAGGCTAAGCTATTAGCGAAAAAGTCCTAAAATGCAGGTAACTATAGTGGATCTTATTCCAGGGCTCTCACCCTACAGGTTCACTCAGATTTCCCAATTCAGTCAACTTTGCTAGACTCTATAGGTGGTCATTCAGGGGATAATGAGCAGTCTCCAGTTGCTATAGGCCAAGAGGCTTCCTATTCTTTGGCCAAAAAGCCTTCTCTTGACCGATGATGTTATACTTGTGGTGTTGTGGGGAACTTTTACATAGAGAGTCCTCTGAGGAAGATTGGTAATCAGGTACAGTCGTAGATTAAGGCTGTGGTACCAGTAGGTAGAGATGGAGGTGGTAATGATAGGGGCCTCCCATAGGGTGGACGGGGTAATAAAAAGGAGGTCATAGTGGTAACAAAGGTGATGGTAATGCAGGAAAGGGTGGAGCACAGCCTTCTAGGGATGTTTCCCAGCTTAATGATAGAGCTTACTGTTATGCCTTCCCAAGAAAGAATGAGGCCAAGGCGTCTTATACCATTATTACAGGTACTATTCTCATCTATGACTAGATGGCTACTATTTTGTTTAATCCAGCTTCCACTTACTCTTATGTATCTGTTAGATTATCTTTGGGTCTGTACTTGGCTTGTGATATACTCAATTCTCCTGTATATGTTTCTACTCCAGTTGGAGATTCTATGGTAGTGACCCATGTATATCATGCATGTTCTATTTTGTTTATGGGTCTTCGGACTTAGGTAGACTTGATCATTTTGGACATGCTTGATTTCCATATTATTTTGGGTATGACTTGATTATCTCTGTATCATGATGTTTTGAACTGTAATACTATGACAGTGACTCTAGAAATGGTGAATATGGGTAAATTATAGTAGGAGGGTATGTATAAGTCTAAGCCAGTGAAAGTCATATCATTTGTTCGGGATAGAAAGCTAGTGGGGAAGAGGTGTTCAGCCTTCTTGGCTCATCTTTGGGATGTTAGTGCAAAGTCTCCTTATTTTGAGTCAGTTCTTGTGATTTTCGAGTTTTGGGAGGTATTTCCTACGGATTTTCTTGGTATGACTCCAAACATGGATATTGATTTTTATATTGATTTGGAGCCGGCCACTCACCCAATTTCTATTCCTCTTTATTAAATGGATCTGGCATATTTGAGGGAACTCAAAATCCAGTAACAGGAACTGCTTGATAAGGGATTTATTCATCCAAGTTCTTCATGTTGGGGTGCTCCATTTTTATTCGTTAAAAATAAAGAAGGTAGCATGAGGATGTGCATTGATTACAGGAAGTTGAACGAGGTTACCATCAAGAATAAGTATCCCTTGCCCCGCATAGATGATCTCTTTGACCAATTGAATGGTACTTTGGTATTCTCCAAGATGACTTGAGGTCAGGTTACCATCAGCTGAAAATTCGGCCTGAGAATATACCTAAGACAACTTTTAAGACTCAATATGGGCATAACAAGTTCCTAGTGATGTCTTTTGGGTTGACCAATGCGCCGACAACCTTCATGAGCTTGATGAATGATATTTTCAAGTACTTCTTGGATTCTTTTGTGATAGGTTTATTGATGAAATTTTGGTTTACTCTAAGAGAAAGGATGAACAAGCAGGTCATCTTTAAAGTTCAGTAGGTAAGATCAAGTTGTTAGCACTTATAAAACAAAATAGTAAAAATAAAAATCAGAAGGTTGCTAATTTTCAAGTCCCCGGCAACGACGCCAAAAACTTGTTCGCTCCCAAGCGCACACACAAGTGTACGTGGTCGTGCAAGTAATACAATGGCTCTTGCAAGCCGAATATTGATCCTGCAGGGACTTGGTGTTTAGCAAACAATCTAATCTCAATTCTTACTATTTTAGTTAAACAGGTGTGATTCGTTACCAAGAGTTTGAGGTTTGTTTTTATAACTAAATACTAGAAAAACAACTATATGAAATTCGTATTGTGAAAAATATATGGAGAGATCCAGGGTTGAGGCATTTACTTCACATTCATGCATAACTATGTATTCTAGCCGGTATTGGTGTTTATCATGATTGTTGATCTACAGGGTTGATATTATAACCCGGCAATAGTCATCCTCTAAGTCATCTATCCAAATTAATCTCACAACTACATCGTTGAGTGGGGATGTGAGTCTTTAACTTGGATGCATTAAACTATCTTCTCGTTTCATCAACCAAGTGGGGCATTTAGGTATATCTCTATCCTAATCGTAAATCAACCTTCACAATTATTATCTAATAGTTAAAGAGATGATCCACACTCCCTACATTCTTCATTCAGTCCCTCAACTCCTATGGTCAATTCGTTTTGAGACTTAGATTTATCCTAAAGTTCATGAGGCTTTAGAATAGTAAAACAAGAACGCAAGAACAATCACATGACTTGATAAACATATGAACCGACTATAAAAACATAATTAGGAAATCATATTGCCAACGCCAAGTCATAGGTTGGGTAGTTGCGCTCGTGAACCTTTAGTTGCCTCGATGCATATGCTATCACTCGACCCTGCTGCATCAACACACAACCAAGACCAACCCCAGAAGCATCACAATACACGGAGAAGCTCTGACCCTCAACCGGCAAAGTCAAAACTGGAGCTGAAGTCAATAAGGCCTTAAGCCTCTAAAAGTTATCCTCGCACTGATCTGACCACTGAAATGGGATATCCTTCCTAGTCAGCATAGTCAAAGGTGCTGCTATGGAAGAAAATACCTGAATGAACCATATGTAGTAACCTGCTAACCCAACAAAATTGTGAACCTCAGTAACAGTAGTAGGTCTAGGCCAATCATAAGCCATTGAAATCTTCCCTGGATCAACCCTAATCCCATCCTTAGACACCACGTGCCCTAGGAATGCAACTGACTCAAGCCAAAACTCGCACTTTGTGAACTTGGCATAAAGCCGATGATCTCTCGAAGCCTGGAGTATAATCCTCAAGTGTTGCTCATGCTTATCCCTACTTTGCAAGTATACCAAGATGTCATCTATGAAAAGTATCACAAATGAGTCCAAATACGGGCCAAACACCCTGTGCGTCAAGTTCATAAAGACTGTGGGGGCATTAGTCAACAAAAAGACATCACCAAGAACTCATAATGGCCATAACATGTCCTGAATGCTGTCCTAGGGATGTCCTCCGCCCTAATCCTCAAATGATGGTAGCCGGACCTCAAATCAATCTTCAAAAACATGGCTGAACCCCGAAGCTGATCAAACACGTCATCAATCCTCGACATCGGATACCTATTCTTCACTGTCATCCTATTCAGCTGCCGATAGTCAATGCACATCTACATCGACCCATCCTTTTTCTTCACAAACAGAATAGGAGCACCCCAAGGTGACACACTTGGTCTAATAAACCCCTTAGCTAACAGATCCTAGAGCTTCTCCTTAAGCTCCCTCAACTCAGCAGGAGCCATATGGTAAAGAGAAATAGAAATGGGCCTGGTGCCCGGCTCTAACTCAATAACAAAATCAATATATCTCTCAGGTGGAAGGCCTGGCAGGTCGGTAGGAAACACATCTAGGAAGTCTCTAACCACAAGAACAGACTCAGGAGATGAAGGGTCAGCACTAGCATCTCGGACATATGATAGATAAGCTAAACACCCAAGAGAAATCAACTTCCTAGCTCGAAGAGAAGAGATGATCCCAGATGGTGCATGGCTAACAGAACCCTGCCACACAATCAGGGATACACCGGGCATGGCAATGGTAATGGTCTTGTCATAACAATCCAAAACTGCACGGTGAGGAGATAACCAATCCATGCCTAGTATCACATCAAAATCTAATATATCGAGTATCATCAAATCACCCCAAGTCTCTAAATCACCAACAGATATCTCACAGGATCTCACAATCTGATCCACTACTAAAGAATCTCCTACTGGGGCCAAAATAGAAACAGGAACAAATAATGGTTCACTAGCCAACCTCAAACAAGGCAGAAAGTAGGCAGATACATATGAAAAAATGGATCCAGGATCAAATAAAGCCATAATAGGCTGATGGTACACAAAAATCATACCTGTAATCACATCATTTGAGGCCTCTGTCTCCAGTCTCCCAGGGACCGCATAGAACTGACGATGATCTCCACTTACTCGACCGCCATCCCTACCACCTGCTCTCCCATGCAGAGAACCACCTCTACCCTGACCACAATACCTCTAGCTAGAGGCTAAAATGCTCGTAAAGGCTCGACCAACTGAACTGTACCCTGTTGGGGGCAATCTCTAGCAAAATGACCAATCACACCACAAGTAAAACAAGCCCCTGATGACCTACTCAGTCAGGATGAACCAACAGATCCCTTATGGTCACCATGGACTGATACCCCAGAAGTTTTACCCCTCAAAGACTGACCTCTATAGCCGTGATGGCTACTCTGACCCTGCTCGAACTGGGTACTACCGGAAGTCTGAAGTGAAGCCTGAACCAGTCAGCTAGACTGACCCTGGTGCTGTTGTGGCTTATAACGTCGTCCCCACTAGCCTAACCCTCTACCACCATACCTGGAACCACCGTAGCCACCCTGATGTCAAGGCCTCTTATCTCTGGCCCCCCGATCATATCAATGTAAGTCCTCCATAGTACAGGCATAGTTTGCGATAGCCTGAAATGATAGACCACTGACAACCAATATCTCAGCTGGATGCCTAATCTCTGGACACAAACCCCATACAAATCTGCGAATCCTATCAGCCTCGGTAGAAATGATCATAGCTCCAAATGGTGCTAGATGATGAAAATGAGTCTTATACTCTGAGACAGTCATAGAATCCTGTATAAGCCGAGTAAACTGCTCCCTGTGATGCTCACGATCACTCTGAGGTAGGAACTTGGCCATAAAGGCCTAATAAAACTCGGACCGAGTCAAAAGAGGTGACAATGGTGGCCTGTAAGAAACCTGGGCCCTCCACCATAAATTCGTTGGGCCCTCTAGCTGATAGGTAGTATAACCAAAGGGAAGGTGGTATATCACGAAAGCGTGAGCTTCCTCTTACTCACATCCTTGTGATTGAACTATTTGATGTGTGGGGTATAGACTTCATGGGCCTTTTTGTGAGTTCGAATGGGATGAGAAGTACATATTGGTGGCTGTTGACTATGTATCTAAGTGGCTGGAGGTGGTTACACTTCCTAATAACAAAGGCAAGAGTGTCACAACATTCTTAAAACAAAATATATTTTCCAGATTTGGTACACCATGGGCGATTATCAGTGATGGAGGCTCTCATTTTTGCAATAGGTTGTTTCGGGCTCTACTTGAGAAGTATGGAGTGAAACACAAAGTGACAACCCCTTATCATCTGCAGACTAGTGGGCAAGTTGAGGTTTCCAACTGTGAGATAAAGACAATCCTTGCAAAAATTGTGAATGCGAATAGAACGAACTGGTGTAGAAAACTTGATGATGCTTTGTGGACGTATCAAACTGCTTACAAGATCCTAATAGGTGTGTCACCATATTATGTTGTGTTTGGAAAGGCCTGTCATCTTCTGGTGGAGCTTGATCACAAGGCCATGTTTGCGCTCAAGAAGCTGAATTTGGACTTATGTGTTGCATCCTACCAGCGACTTGGTCAGTTAAATGATTTGGATGAGTTTTTCCTCAACGCTTGTGAGATTTCAGCTTTGTACAAAGAAAAGATGAAATTGTATCATGGCTCAAAAATTGATAACAAAGATTTTGTGTTGGGTGATATGGTTCTACTGTTCAATTCTAGAATTTTTTGTTTCTTTGCAAGCTGAATTCTAAATGGGTTAGACCATTTCGAGTGGTACAAGTGTTCCCACATGGTGCAATAGAGCTTGAAAACCATGAAGGCAAGAGGTTCAAGACTAATGGTCAGCGTATCAAAGCTTACTTAGGAACTGCAGATGAGATCAAAGTTGGGGAAGTTTTGTCCCTTTGTGAAGTCTGAGTAACCAAGGAACCTGCATCATGCCATGACATTAAATTAGGTGTTGCATGGGAGGCAACCCATGGAGGAATCTTGATAAAGTCTGAGTAGTCAAGTAACCTGCGTCATGCCGCAATGTTTAATCAGGCATTGCTTGGGAGGCAAACCTAGGCTAATGTTTGTTGGATATGTAGGGACAAGTTGAGGATATACTCAGAAAAAGGGGTAAGTGAGGATCTACGAGCTAGTATCATAGACTGTGGTTCAAACCATGACTCATGGTTCTTGGTCATAGAAATCAAACAAAAAGACTATGTGCAGAACATGATCTACGAGTCATGTCCACGGATCGTGGTTCCAACCACGAGCCGTGGTTCCTGGTCATAGAAATCAGGCGAAAATTCACCATGGCAGAACTTGTTCCACGACCATGTTCCACCTTCTGTGGTTCATTCCATGACCTGTGAATAAGTCACGTGGAACTCAGGTAAGTCCCTTTTAAATTTGTTGTCCCAATTTAAACCCGATCCGACCCATGACCTGGTTTCATTTAAAACTCTTCAAAATTGAATTCCCCCCCCCCCATTTTTAAGCATATAATCGACCCATCCACTCTTCTACTACCATTCAAACACTTAAAATACTCTAATTCCCTAAAGTCAAACACTTCCTCTCCTAATCACTCCCAAAATTCCCCTTTATGATTTGAACCCATCATCTTCTTCACTAAAAGTGCTGAAAACAAAACACTAGAGCAATACAGGTCGTGGGTCAAAGTTGTTGTTTTCAATTTTTAAGTTTTTTTCTCAACTTCTTTCAGTTCTAGCAAGGTATGACAATTATTCTATCTTTGTTAAAATTTTAGAGGAAAGAACCTGACCTAGGGTTGTGTATGTATGATATCCTGATTGAAAACCCATGGGGATGAAGGTTGTTGAGTAAATTCTTGAAATTGTTGTATAGAATGGTTGAATCTGATTGAATGGTGCAAAAATATGTGAAACTTAGTGTTACATGCTGTAATAGTGACCACAAGAGCAGTCCACAGACCGTTGTTCATTCCACGAACCGTGGATAACACTCGTAGAAATAAGGTCAGAGGCATGAAGTTCTGGTCTGACTTCCACGAGGGTCATCCATGAGCCATGGATGGCCTCCGTGGAATTTAGACCTGCCAACAAGTATTCTATTTATGTGATCCATGATGGGTTTCCACGAGCTGTGGATCATTCCACTGGCCGTGGATCCCACTCGTGGATTCCTAAATCTCAAAATTTCTAAAGAATTTTTTTTTGCAAGTTTTTTTTACTGGTGTACTAATACTCTCCCCCGCAGGTACTATGCCACCTAAAAACACTTTTAAAAAGGGTGAAGCACGCACCTCAAAGGAAATAAGAGAAGAGGCTCATAAAATAAAGTCTAGACTCAAAGATGAGCCCTCCAAAGCTGAAAAGAGTGGGTCAGAACAGGTGTATGAAATCTAGTCGGATCGAAATATAGAGCCTCAGACCATGAGGCAAGGAGCAATAACTTTAGCTACTGATGAGGTGGCACTGCAGCTTGCTCTTCTATCTGCGACACAAGTAACGACTACCTCTCCCCAGTCTGAAGAGGGAGAAGGGTCGTCATGTACTGGTGACATCGATGGGTCAGAAGGAGCAAGTTCATAAGCCACTGGCACAGGGAATGACTTAGAGTATGATACTTCTATGTCTGATACGAGAGCACAGAGCCCCCTGGCAGTTCCACTCCGGAGTCTGCAAATCAGAGATGAGCTGAGGAAGATAGACTTTAGAGACATAAGGCCCGGGATAACAGGAAATAGTATGTGTAGGGCATGCGGAGAGTATATGATAGGGATGTCACGCAATCTGATAAAGGCATGCCCAAAAAGGGTATTTTTGAGGAGCCACAGATTCAGAATGAGGACTTGGCTTCCATCCCCAATATTCAAGCTACATTCACTCGTTACCAACTTAGTTGGATGGCTGAGCGATAAAGCAGCTATAGTACCGAGATGGTACGGGAGTTCTATGCGTCTTATTCAGCCTTGGTATAATACCTCACTCCACTAAGGTATAGGTGCAAGGATAAGCCTCCACTTACCAGCGTATCATTTTGACATGCACTCATTGACATATTTGAGCGCATAATTCAGCATTTTCTATTTGGGACCAAGTAGGACTTATTGATTAATTCAACTGAATTTGACTACCAGATGAGGACGGTGAAGGATAAAATGAAGATGAGATACTCGGTCCAAAAAGCTGACTTACTGAGATGAGTTACAGGGTACATCAGTGACTATGGAGAGGATGCAGAATGGGTTAATGGAGGTGACATCAGAAAGTCATCCTTGAATTTTGCAGGCAAGTTTTGGTGGGCCATAGTACAGACCCATCTTTGTCTGACTCAGGCAAACAACACTCTTACCCCAGATTGAGCAGTACTAATGGCCAGCATTATGGCTGGATATGAGATCAACATCCCATAGTACATCATTGATGAGATTCATGAGCGAGCATTCAGACCCAACACCAATATTCCCTTTTCTTACTTTATTCATTTCCTTTGTATGGATTCAACAGTCTTGACTATGTTGGATGTGGACCACCCGATTGAGGTGACGGGGATAATGGATGTTGGGCTAATTAAGGATGATACTAATCTAGTTGCGCACGAGCTTCATCCCCCATTTCAGCTGGTGTTGTGAGAGTTGAGGTACCATTAGCATTGGGAGATGAGGTTGAGTTGGGTGCCGCAGAGCAGACCACAGAGCATAGTGCAGAGATTCCCGATCCTGGGGTTAATACCATTGTAGAAGGTGCCATAACTTCAGTTTCTATACCTTCTACCTCCAGACCCCCAACTACTATTCCTACTGCACCCACGCACCCAGCTTCTTCTGGTATTATCACCATCATCGCTGAGTTCTTACATGACTTGGTACATCGCTAGACAGAGAAGAAGATGGATAATTTGCTAGACCAGTTGAGGCCATAGGTAAGGGCCATTGTTGCAGCTGTTGAGGTGAGAGTACAGACAGAGATAGATCGGGTTACTTATAAGATAAATGGGCAAATAGATGGATTTAAGCACCGAGTGATTAATCAGCTGCGAGATGTCTAGAGCCCCGACTTAGGAGGCAAACAGGTAGAGGTAGCACAACTCAGATAGGAGATTGGTTCACTAGTCACTAGCCACACCCCACTTATATCTTCTATCCCCATTGCTATCCCAGCGGCACCTAGACGAGTTGTTAATCTATTTGAGGATGATGAGCCCCCGAGTGTTAGTGAGAATAGGGCTCACAACAAGGATCCATCTGAGGCTGAGCAAGATCTGAAGAGAGAGAAGCGGGACCTTGTCACCACCACACGACTATCATTGGAGGACCGATGATTGCGAGAGGAGGCACACTGCCTTAGAGTTTAAGTCAAGTCCTCTAGTTTGGCACCAGCTGTTGGGGGTGCTATACCTGCTTCTATTGATATCCCAAGGATTGCTACTACTGGTAGGGCACCTCCTGTAGTCCCTACCACTATTGACCCATTGAGCGCGATGGCCACAGCTGATGCTACCGCTATTTCTATGGGTGCCTCACCACATGCCCCATCTACTTCACTGGATGACCATGCCTAGGCACTATAGGTATGTTCCTGCCTCCCTGCATATTTATATTTTTAGTGCATTAAAGACAATGCATGTTCCTTTTTAGTGGGGAGAAGAAAGATGTCCATGTGTTTTTTTATGGATATCTTGCCAAAGTCTGAGTAGTCAAGATACCCACATTGTTAAATCAAGCTCTACTTGGGAGACAACTCAAAGAGGATATCAGTGAGTTCCAAATCCTTGGGGTTTTCTTGATGTGTTCTTTCCCCAAGGACCTTTATATCTATTGAACCATCATGTTTAGATAGGTTGTGTATTTGTGAAAGAAGAATAGGAACTTAGCGCAGTGTATGGCTTGATTTTGAAATTGATTTTGACTGAAAAATGGATACCCCTCCAAATTTTTTGTTACATGTTAGCCATTTTGATGGACAAACCATTATGGATCTGTGCATGACCTTATGTATATGGATGTGATTAATAGCTTAAGCTAGGGCATTAACCTGATAGTTAGCAAATCGATAGTATGATTTTGTGCCATGTGTGTGAGCTATTTTTGCATTGTTCTTGCTATGTGTGTCAATCAAGAACTTGCCCGGTTAGTCTTACCTAGGCTATAGGATAGTTGCTTAGGACATGATCATAGGCCATTTTTGAATTTAGGCCACTAAGCCTAATTAACCATCCAAATGAATTCGATATCCTTCGATCCTTGATTTCGAGCCTAAATTGACCCTTTTTGTTGATTAGCATATTCACCTTCCCCATTTTCAGTAAACCTTTAGTTTGGCCATAATCCCTTCTTGGATATTGTGCACCTCAACTCAGTCAAATTGCCTAAGTTGAGGGTGGCTACTATAGAGGTAAATGAAAAAGAATAGGGTATGAAAAGAGTAGGTTAGTGATAAAAAGGGAAAGTAACAGGTGTGGCATATGTGCTAGATAAAGGGAAAAAAGAGAAAAGAAAAAGAAAAAGAAAGAAAAGAAAAAAGAAGAAATATGAGAAAAAGTTGAGTTTGAAATAAAAGCCACACCTGTCGCTTGATTAAAAAGAAATAACAGAAAGGGAGGAAAGATTTGGTCTAAAGGTGGAAGAAAAATAGCATAGTGTTAAGGAGGGCATAGTCACTATTACCCAAATATATCATACCCATCCTCAAGCCTATGTTACAAGCCGAGTAAAGTCCTATAGTGATCCTAATTCAACTATTTGAAAATAGAGGCATAGAAAAATAAGGGCAAACCTATGGTATTGTGCATGCATTGCTTGAACTTCTTTGCGAGAGTGAGTGTTCTGTTCTAGTCCCATTTATTGAATGAATTATTATGTGATCATGACCTTTTTCTGGTGAGGGCACAAGAGTAACATTGATTGCAATTGTTAGGGTAAGTTTCATCTATGTATGCTAGCTTGTCTATTGATATCATGATGTCATCCATGGATTCTCTTGTATTGTATTGATAAACAATACACGTGCACTTGTTTAATACTGAGAGGGGGGTGTTAGTTATGAGCTGAATTGCTTGCACTATGTGACTTTCATAGTTCCTAGTTTTCTTTTGCTTAAGCATCGTTATATGATAGTGTTGTTTTGTCGCTTGAGGACAAGCAATAATTTTAAGTTGAGGGTGTTGATGTGCCATGATTTTATGACACTTTAGATGCTTAAAACTTGGAATGTGAGTATGTTCTTTAGCAATATTTAGTAGATTTGATGTGTTTTTGAGTTTGTTTACAGGAAAACAGGGTTCGGAAGCTAAGTACAGAAAAAGACTGCAAAATGGCCAGAAACTGACTTCCATGACTCAATTTCATGAGTCATGAAAGCATCCACGAGTTATGGAAGTCAGTCATAGACTAAATACTGCAAAGGTGCATGGAGCCAGAGTTCCATGACAGGCATCCACGAGCCGTGGACCCATCCACGAGCCATGTTTCCTTTCCATTGAATTAGTTCAGAGGAGGAGCAAGAAGCGTGATTTCTATGACAGGCATCCACGAGCCGTGGACCTATCCATGAGCCATGGTTCCTATCCGTGGAACTTGATTAGAGGATTGCACAAACCACTTGAGTTTTACAAAGTGCTTCTATGGTCCGTAGATGGAACCACAGACCGTAGATGGGGTTCGTGGAAGTTGCCAAATCCAGTTCTCCTAGTTTAATTCGGATAGGATTTGTAATGTCTATAAATACTTTTTATAGGTTTTGTCTTACGTTTTATGCTCTATTATTTGGGTAAAATGACTTAGAAAACATTGGTATCACATTGTTCTTGATTTTGAGAGATTAATTCATCCATTGATTCTTGATTCTTGATTCTTCTTTAATAATTCAAGATTCCAGATTTCTTTACTCCATCTCGTAAGTATATGATTATGAATTCTTCAACCAATTCTGATTATTTTCTTATAAACATGAGTAGCTAAATCCACAACTAGGGTTGTGAGAACCATGACGGATTAACAAAGTAGGCAAAGTACTTAGTGATTCTAGGAAGGTGTTTATGCATGTATTGTTCTTCCTTTTGCTTTATTTGCTTTTTAACAGTGCACAACGTTAGAACTCGACTTATTCTTACTTTTCGAACCAAGAGGGTAACGAAGGAGAAAAGAGATGTTACAACAAAGATTTGAGGCTACCAACCCTCATCTAATAGCTTGACCTTGTCCAGTAATAACTAATTTAGGATCAAAGATAAGGATTAGTAAAGCATACACCCGTAGACTGATCAAGTTGCATGGTGAAATTCTTCTATCTAGGAGACCAACAATTTAGTTGAGCTTAACTTACCGATATTTCATGCTAAGCACCAGAATAGATTGCTAGTACAACGCCTTACTGCATTTTGAACTCATGGGAAACACAGTACTAGTCCATTCTCTCTCTGAATTACAACAATATTGATACTTGCTGATACTTGTTAAATATAATTTTACAAACATTACTTGTTACTTAAAATCCCCCATTGGGGAAATAAGATGGCTTAGATCACAAATATGCATTGTTAACCTAGGTCCTACCATATTCCCTGTGGGATCAACCCTAACCTTGGTTAGTTTCTATATTTGACTAACGACCACTTTATACTTCCTTTTGGAGGTATAATTTGGGTGTATCAACAAGTGCAACACAAATGGGGTCTCAAAAGAAAACCCTGGCCCCAACTCTTGGGGATTCTGTATGAGAGACATAAGTGGTAACTTGGTTTATGATGAAGCCTATAAGTTACCAGATGGTACTAATTTAGTAGCTGAAGCTAAGGCACTGGTGGCAGGGCTAGAACACTACATTGAAAAATAATATCTTCCCTTGGTGATGGAAAATGATTCTTTTCTGATGGAAAAAGTCCTAAATGGGATATGGGAAATTCCACGGCATATAATAATAGAGGTGAAGAGATTTAATCAATTAAGGAGGGGTGTTGAGTTGGTGGTGGAACACACCTACAGGGAAGGCAATCATCTCACTGATTATTTTGCTAACTTGGGTGTTTATTTTGCAGGTACATTAATTTTTTCTACATTACAGAAGGTTCCAATACAAGAAAGAACAATAATCAACATGGAAAGAATGCAAATTCCTAATCTAAGGATTTGAAATTGCCAGAACAGATCAAACAATGGATTAATCACCATACAAACAAGGTCAATAGCTTGAAGAACACTAGTAATAATAGATTCAACTGGAACAACGACCATTAAAAATTCAAGAGTGCAAGGGATAAAAGCAAACCCTTGAGAGGGGCACAAACCTCAAAATGTTCACCACATTAATTTAAGGTTAGAGAGTTACCTACCAACTGATGACCGCCGTAACACTCTTTAGTGGATGAGGAACTGACTGTGAGTCATGTTCTAATAGTAGTATTAGCTTCATTGGAAGCTGATAAGTCCGTAATCTACCAACTTATGGAGCCTATATCTATGAATTATTGCTATGTTTTGAATTAATTTAGAGGTTCTTATGGCCTTTATTGATGTCTATGCAGGTACTTTTGATAGAAGATGAAGAACAGGGATATGGACCCAAAAGGAGCCAAAAAAGAGCTAAGTGTGAAGAGTTGAGAAAAGATGAAGAATCTGCCATGAGATGCGGTGGCTGTGGGACACGCATAAGCCGAGGTGTGGTTCGCACCTCCTCCGCATGAAGCTTCCAAAGTTGCTGAAGATTCTACAAAGGAGTGCGATCACTGTGCAACGCGCACATCCCATGGTGCAAAATGCACCACCTTCGTATGAAATCCATAATTTTAGCTGAAGTCACTGGTCGAGTTGAAGTAGGTGTGCGATGCACACATTGCCACCTCCCTAAAGGGAAAACTTGTCCTAAAATTTATGTGATGACTTGGAAATATATAAAAGGCTATTTTAGGCCCAATTTGTATATACAATACTTCAGACTTGAGTTTTACAGATAGTTCTTGCTTTGTAAACAATTATTCACCTCCATTGAGAAGAGGGTTTCAATCCAAATCTCTTGGTTAACAATTTGTGTGCTTAATTTGATTCTAGATCTTGAGATTTATCTATAATGGATGGGAATTTGACTTACCCAGATGGTATCTCTTCTTCTCCTACTATGAGTAGCCAAATTCTCTTGTCTAGGGGTGTATAGATGATGGGTGCTTATCTAATGGGTGTGGGTATTGTTAATTCACCTTTATAATTGCTTATTTGACATGGGTCTAGTAATTTCACCAAGTTTTAATCAAAAAATTGGTGGTTGCAAACATTAATTTACATTACTTAGCTATGTGATTGCTCGGGAGAGAATTTCATAGTTGTGGATGTGAAATTGCTAGTGGGTACTTGGGAATCCATCTAGATTAGAGGCTAGGAATAACTCTAATCAAAGGAATCTCCCATTTAAAGGTCCGATCTAGGAATAGGACGACCTCCCGAAGCTAATGTTGGTTGATTGTTTATCACGCCGATGATGTTCTAACCGAAATCATCAGAAATGTGGATGTTGATCGGGAGATAGCATTCCAAACCTATGACCAACGCTATTCATGTCAATAGGTGAGAGTAGAAGTGAATTAATGATTACCTCATCCTATAGCTAATGCCCCATTGGATATGCATCCCTAGTCTTTTAAATCATTTGGTACACCCATCTTTAGTTTTATTGCTTATTGTTGAATTGTGTTAGTAGTGACAACTTTCCCAATTCCCCCCATCCTTTTACTTGTTTTTGTTTAAACAATTACTCTTGCTTTGAAATCAACTCATACAATCTCTAGTTGGATAAGTCAAGTCCCTTGGGTATGACCCCGACATTCATTGGGTTTATAAATTTGGTTTTGATGCACGATCACCGTGGCCTCCTAATTAGAGAGCACGATTGAGCGTTCATCAAAAATGGTGTTGTTGCCGGGGACCTGAGTGTTAGCTAATTTTTTATTATTGATTTGAAGTCAAATTGAGAGTATTTGTTTTCTTTTACTTTTGTTTGTTGTTTGTTGTTTGTAGTGGACTTGTAGGCACACATCATTCGAGCATAAGGTCGTACTTCTCACTCAACCAACTTTATCTTGACCTTGATACTTTGCTAGACCTTAAGTTGGATTTTTTTGGGGGCTGAGGGAGCAATGGATGCTACCTCTGCTAAAGATATGGAGGATTGGTTAAGAGATGAAGTTCGAAGAGCTAGATAATTATCAATCACTTCCACTCTCCTTGAATTCATGGTAAAGAGTGTCTCTAATGAGCGGCTAAAAACAATTAACACCATTGGTGCCATTGGGGGTATGAAGATTGTAGAACATGGTGTGAATTTGAATGATGGAATTGATGAAGTGTCCACTGCTGACCACGAGGTGGGTTTCCATGATGGCCCTCACATTTTGTATAGGTGCGATCATGGGAATCAAGGTCGGAATGAACCACATGAAGACTCTAGAATGGAGAGTATGCCTATACAGGTGCTAGAAAAAGTAGGGACAACCTATGGAGTCATCGAGGAGTTGAGACACAACCTTGGAAGTCTTGCCCAAACCGTTCAATCACATTCCGTAGCCATTGAACGTCTTGAAGAGAGAATGCATTGGCTCAATTCCCATATTCAAATCTAGAAAATCCGAGGATGAAGAGAAGAGTAATAGTGCTAAGAGCTCTCTAGACCAAGAGGATGATGAAATGCCAACAATAAGCAAGCCTCAGAAAAAGCAAATTCGGGGATATAATGTACCCAAGGTTGTTCAACGTTAGAGCAAGGAGGCTAAAGCTCTTAAACCATTCCCTACTTGTCCGCCTCCATTCCCTCAATGAGTTTTGCAAGAAAAAATTGATGAGAGTCCAAATGATTTTGAGTCTTCATGGAAAAGAATCACCATAAATGCGCCGACGAGTTCCACTTCTAACAAAATGTCTGAGTATGCTACATTCGTGAAAGAGTTATGCACTACTTGCAATTTAGAAAAGGTGGGGATAATTCAACTATCTCCATTTGGTAGTGAGATTCTTGCGGGAAACTTCTCCAATGAAATGGTGATGCTAGGTGTGCACACGGTTTGCGATTCGAAGGGAGTCCACAAATACGCTAGACTAGTGTGCAATGAAAACTCAAGCGTCAACTTGATGTCTTTAGACACTTTAAAATGCATAGAATTGGGGCAGCCCACTAGCACATGCTTGGAGTTTGGCATGGCAGACTGATCAACGAGGCATACAGTTAGAATCGGTTGTGACATTTTGATCAAAGTGGGGCGAATGGTGTATCCTGCGGACTTCGTGGTACTCTATTGTAAGGGGAGCTTTGAGATACCCATCATCTTGGGGAATCCTATCATAAAAACGGGACACACCTTGAGTAAAATGAACTCGGGGGAATTGAAGTTTGCATTGAATGATGAGGAAGCCACTTTCAATGTGAGTAGATCTATGAGGCAACCAAGTGATCTTCAAGTGGCTTTCACAGTTGAAACAATCAAAGAAAGTGTCGATTTGTACATGAGACAGGGATTTGTTGATGAAGTCTTAGAAGCCGTACTATTGAATCATGATGGTGAGGGTACGGAGGAATTCAACAAAGTTTGTTGTGCATTGGTGGGCATGGGATCCTACTCTCATTCCCCAAAGAAGCTCTATCTCGACCTCAAAAACAAGGACACTCCACAATCTAAACCCTCCATCATTGAACCTCCTAACTTGGAGCTCAAACTATTGCCGTCCCATTTCAAGTATGCATACTTGGGTGCCAACGAGACCCTGCCGATCATTATTTCCTACAAGCTAAGCCACAAGCAATAGAAAGCTTTGCTTAATGTGTTGAAGAAGCATATCGACGCTATAGGGTGGAACATTATGGATATCAAAAGGTATACCTCTGGGAATATGCACCCATAAAATAAACCTCCAAGAGGACCAGGAAAAGACGCTATAGGGTGGACTATTGCTTAATGTGCCATATCGACGCTATAGGGTGGACTATTGCTTTCTAGATGGCTATTCCGGGTACAACCAAATTTCAATTGTCACAGAGGACCAGGAAAAGACCACTTTCACATGCCCGTATGGCACCTTTGCATTCAAAAGAATACCCTTTGGACTTTGCAATGCTCCGGCCACTTTCCAAAGGTGTATGATATCGATATTCTCGGATATGGTGGAGGATACAATGGAGATATTCATGGATGGCTTTTCAGTGGTGGAGGATGAGTTTAATGATTATCTAGAGCACCTAGAGGAGGTCCTTAAAAGGTGTGAGGAAACGAATTTGGTGTTAAATTGGGAAAAATGTCACTTCATGGTAAAAGAAGGGATAGTTTTGGGGCACAAGATCTACGAAAAAGGGCTTGAGGTTAATCAAGCAAATATTGAAGTTTTCTCGAAGCTACCCCCTCCAAAAACTGTGAAAGGCATTCAGAGTTTTATCGGGCACGCTGGATTTTATCGGCGATTAATCAAGGACTTCTCAAAAGTGTCTCATCCTCTGTGTAAGCTTTTAGAAAAAGAGGCAAAATTTGACTTTCATGATAAATGCATGACGGCTTTCCTTACCTTGAAAGAGAAGTTCACCTCTACCCCGATTATCATTGCCCCGGATTGGTCAAAGCCTTTTGAGCTCATGTGTGACGCCAGTGGCATAGCTTTAGGGTCAGTGCTTGGTCAATGAAAAGAGAAGCTTTTTCACCTGATTTATTATGCGAGAAAAACTTTAAACACAACACAAAAAATTACACGGTTACGGAACATGAATTGTTGGTTGTTGTGTTTGCTTTTAGAAATTTTGGGCACACTCTTGGGCACTAAAGTGGTGGTGCACACTTATCATGCTGATATAAGGTACTTCATGACTAAAAAGGATTCCAAACCAAGATTAATCCGGTGGGTGTTACTTTTGCAAGAGTTTGATTTTAAAGTGAAGGATCGAAGAGGGTGTGAGAATCAGGTGGCTAACCACCTATCCCATTTGGAGGAAGAAGGAAGGCTGGTGGGAGAGCTTTAAATTAATGACTCATTCTCGGATGAGCGAATTTGGCTACACCTCATGACTTGACACCTTGGTTTTCTAATTTTGCCAATTACTTAGCAAGTGATCTACTTCTGGAGGGATTGAACTCCAATCAGAAAAACAAATTCCTACACGACGTTCGGAAATATTATTGGGATGAGCCCTACTTGTTCTGGATTTATGTCGATGGGATGATAAGGAGGTGTGTTCTGGAAATTGAAATGTTACCCATTCTTAGAGCATGCCATTTATCCCCTGTTGGAGGACACCATGGGGTATGTGTACAACCTTTAAAGTATTGCAAAATGGGTTCTATTGTCCCACGATGTTCTAAGATGCTCATGATTTGGTAAAAAAGTGTGACAAGTGTCAACGCAGAGGAGGCATATCTCGGTGACACGAGCTTCCACTAACACCCATCCTGGAGGTAGAATTGTTTGATGTATGGGGTATCAATTTCATGGAACCTTTCATGAGCTCACATGGGAACACCTATATTCTAGTGGCTATGGACTACATGTCCAAGTGGGTCGAGGCGGTGGCTTTACTAAATAATGAGGGGAGAAGTGTTACTGCTTTCCTCAAGAAGCACATCTTTGCAAGGTTTGGCACACCTCATGCCATCATTAGCGATGGCGGATCGCACTTTTTCAACAACTTGTTCAGTGCACTACTTGAAAAATATGGTGTCAAACACAAAGTGGCCACTCCTTACCATCCACAATCAAGTGGTCAAGTTGAGGTGTCCAACCGGGAGATTAAGTCCATCCTCACAAAGTCAGTAAATGTTCACCAAATGGATTGGTCACACAATTTGGATGATGCACTATGGGCATATAGGATAGCTTATAAGACCCCGATTGGAATGTCCCTTTATCAACTAGTTTTTGGCAAAGCTTGTCATCTCCCGGTCGAATTGAAACACAAAGCTATGTGGGCCTTGAAGAAGCTGAACCTAGAATGGGAAAGAGTCGCTCGTACTAGATTAGAAGACATAAATGAAATGGATGAGTTTCAAATGCGAGCATATAAAAGTGCCTCTATCTACAAAGCCCCGGATGAAGCACTACCATGATCAACAAATCCTAAGGTGAGAGTTTCACCCGGGAGATTGGGTACTATTGTCCAACTCGAGGTTTTGGCTCTTTCCGATAAAACTAAGGTCCAAATGGTTGGGTCCTTTCAAAGTGCTTCAAGTTTTCTCAAATGGAGCTATAGAGTTGGAAAATAAGGATGGCTTGGGTTTCAAGGTCAATGGGTAGTGAGTGAAGAAGTATTTGGGCATTCCGGGTGAAGTTGCATGTGTCGAGGATATTTTCTTGGATGAACCTTGATTGGGAGGTACCATCGTCAAGACATGACGTTAAACTAAGAACTTCTTGGGAGACAACCCAAGCTCTTTTTCCTTCTGTATTTTTTTTTCTTTCTCACTTTCTGGTTTTATTTTGTATGTTGTGTTTGTTAGCCTTGTAGTTGGGATTGTAGCTAAAAGATGGAGAGCAATGGTCATATAATGTGAGGCTTCATGCGATTGCACCTCATCAGGTACACATCACACATCAGATCGGATAAGCTTAACAAAATAACTGGCAATTCAGGCATTATCCTATGCAGTTGGTGTGCAATCGCAGGAGCAGTTGTGCACGTCGCACACTCATTTCGCATGTCATCCCAGAAAATTGACAATTTCCCTCTAAAATCTTTGCCATCATATGCTTTTACTGTGGACTGCACGACCTTGAGTGCATGTTGCACATTACTCGCACCAGCAACGAACAAAATAAGGATCAAACTTGACAGCCTTTATTGTCCGATTGGAGTGCGGCCACATCACTTGTAGTGCATTTCACACCTCATTTCAGGGAGTTTACTTTCTCTTATCGCTTATATCATTGGGGACAATGTTTGATTTTGATTGGGGAGTGCTCGCATTGCCTTGTTAATACTAGTGTAGAAATAAACTCTGAGGGTTTTCTTAATACTACGGTTCTTTCCAAAGGAGCAAAAGTTTAGATTATTATTTTTTTCTTTTCTTTTGTTTTTGTCTGTCAAACAAGGTTGGTGTTTTCCTGTGATAGATTGAGAGGCAACTTTCTTAAGGGAAAATGCCAAGTTTTAGTATAAAATTGAGTTTGTAAGTGCATGTCTCAAAATGGGCCCACCGAAAAAAAATTCATGGTAATTTATTTTTGAAAATGAAAGGAAGAAGGGAAATGATTTTTTGAGGAAAAGCATTCTCTTATCATGACTTGCACACTCTCTCTTTGGCTTGATTGACTTACAAACGAGTGTGTAATGAACTCGAAATAGCTTGTCAAAAGTCATTTGCCCCAATTGATTGTGGGACTAATGAATGGAGTCTTGTGGCATGATGCCTTGTGTGGTGAGGCTGTACCTTTATTCTTGTGCATAAGTGTCATCTAGAACTTACCCCAAATGTGATTCAAGGTGAATTCTAGGTATAACCGACCTTGGAAGATGACCTTAGGACCTTTTTGATAAGCCACTTCACCCAAATGACTTCCCAATGACATCAACTCCTAGTGAACCCCCTTGAGCTTGTGAACTTTCTTTGGCACCTTGTTAACACCTTGACCTTTTTGAACCTCTATCTTGGCACCCATCCTCCCTAATTTCTTGAAAATGAAAAGTAGGCTAAAAGTCTAAGTTTGGAGGGGGGTACAAAAGAAAACATAGGCAAATTCCTAAGTTTGGGGGTGCATATGAGTAAATGAGGAAATGAAAGGAAATGCACTTCAAGTGCAAGGTAGCACCTTAATTGCAAATTGAAAATTGCTCTAAAATATCAATCCAATGAGCAAATTGAAAAGTAAAAAATTGGTGCTACCAAGTGAAGGTGATATAAGGTGTGAATGATCATGAGTTAAAAAGGAGAAATCTTGGGTTGTGCGAGGGAGGAATAAGGTGAAGTTGAAATGGAAAAATGTGAGCGGTGTTCAAAATGAGAACAAAGAGCATTAGGGAGGTGTACTCACTTAAACCAAATGATATCCTCACCTTAGCCCTAGCCAACATCGTAACCCGTAAGTCCTTGGTGATTCCGAGCTTGGCTACCCTACATTAGTGGCGATCTACATGAAGGGCAAGCCTATGGTTTGACGCATATGCACTTGAACTTCCTTGAGAGAGTGAGAGTTTTCTTGGTTCTCTTATAATCCCGTGTTTTGAGAATTGAATAATTGTGAGTGGTATTCTCTCTTGTGGTGAGTGCATCATGCCCTCGAATTGAAGCATATAGTCTCTATTTCAATTGGGGAGAATGAATGAGACAAGTTGTATGGCGAATCTCGAGGCAAACCTTGACGGTCCATGCTAATGACTTGAGAATCTTAAATGTATTATTTTGAATGACAAATTCCCTTGATTTTAAATGAGAAATGATGTCCTTTTGAAAAAGATTTTTGAAATGACCAATTGCCTTGAGTTTGTGGTTGTCCAAATTGAGATGAGCATAGTAGTTGAGTCCTTTGTTTGAGACTTTTGTTTGCTTATTTTACTTAAATTTTTAGTGTAAAGTAGTCTTTTGTGCCTTGATTGAGCCTTAGCATAATTTATTCCTTGCTTTGTGAGTATCTTGCTTGAGGACAAGCAATAGTTTAAGTTTGGGGGTTTGATAAGTCGGTAATCTACCAACTTATTGAGCCTATATCCATGAATTATTGCTATATTTTGAATTGATTTAGAGGTTCTTATGGCCTTTATTGATGTCTATGTAGGTACTTTTGATAGAAGATGAAGAACAAGGATATGGACCCAAAAAGATCGAAAAAGGAGCTAAGTGTGAAGATTTGAGAAAAGCTGAAGAATCTGCCATGAGATGCGGTGGTTGTGCGACACGCACAAGCTGAGGTGCAGTTCACACCTCCTCCGCATGAAGCTTCCAAAGTTACTAAAGATTCTGCAAAGGAGTGTGGTCGTTTTGCGATGCGCACATCCCGTGGTGCGAAACGCACCACCTTTGCACGAAGCCCAAAATTTTAGTTGAAGTCACTGGTCGAGTTGAAGAAGGTGTGCGACGCGCACATTGCGACGTGCGAACCGCACATCGCACCGCACACCTCCCGAAAGGGAAATATTGTCCTAAAATTTATGTGATGACTTGGAACATATAAAAGGCTATTTTAGGACCAATTTGTATATACAATACTTCAGACCTGAGTTTTAGAGATAGTTCTTACTTTGTAAATAATTTTCCACCTCCATTGAGAAGAGTGTTTCAATCCAAATCTCTTGGTTAACAATTTGTGTAACTAATTAGATTCTAGAACTTGATATTTAGCTATAATGGATGGGAATTTGACTTACCCAGATGGTATCTCTTCTTCTCCTACTATGAGTGGCTAAATTCTCTTATCTAGGGGTGTATAAATGATGGGTACTTAGTTAATGAGTGTGGGTGTTGTTAATTCACCTTTATAATTGCTTATTTGACATGGGTCTAGTAATTTCACCAAGTTTTAATCTAAAAATTGGTAGTTGCAAACATTAATTTACATTACTTAGCCATGTGATTGCTCAGGAGAGAATTTCATAGTTGTGGATGTGAAATTGCTAGTGGGTACTTGGGAATCCATCTAGATTGGAGGCTAGGAATAGCTCTAATTGATGGAATCTCCCATTTAAGGGTCCGAGCTAGGAATAAGACGACCTCCCCAAGCTAATGTTGGTTGATTGTTTATCACACCGATGATGTTCTAACCGAAATCATCTGAAAAGTGGATGTTGATCGGGAGATAGCATTCCACACCTATGACCAACGCTATTCATGTCAATAGGTGAGAATATAAGTGAATTAATGATTACCCCATCCTATAGCTAATGCCCCATCGGATATGCATCCCTAGTCTTCTAAATCATTTGTTACACCCATCTTTAGTTTTATTGCTTATTGTTGAATTGTGTTAGTAATGACAACTTTCTCATTTCCCCCATCCTTTTACTTGTTTTTGTTTAAAAAAATACTCTTACTTTGAAATCAACTCATACAATCTCTAGTTGGCTGCGTAAAGTCCCTTGGGTACAACCCCGACATCCGTTGGGTTTATAAATTTGGTTTTGTTGCACTATTGTCGTGGCCTCCTAATTGGAAAGCACGATTTGAGTGTTCATCAGAAGCTCAACCTGTTGAATAAGATTAATGGCTGGTAACTTAGTCTACAGATAGATATAAAATTAGATGAAGTTCACAATGACATACGTACCTTAGTACATAGATCTTCCCAAAAAACCATCAACGATCTGAAGAAGTCTTCCATGGAAATGATTACATAGCACCAATGAGAATTTTTTGGTGTCTTGGATGAAATAACTCCAAGCTTGTTGAATCTCTCTTCTATGGCAAAGCAATGGGTATTGGTATTTATCACTTGAGCTCCACTGGATCTTGGCGTTGATGAAGTTGGCTTTCCATTGGCCTCCAGGTTTCCGATCATCGAAGATGCGCTATTTAAGAGCTGACCTTTCAACTTTCCTAATCGAGGCTTTCTTTTTGCGTTTTGTTTCCATATTTTTCTAGATGTTTCTTTTTCTGTTAATTTTTTGTATTGTTTCGGTTGGGCCTCTCATTGGGTCTAACTAATGACTTTGTTTTGCTTTTATTCTATATAACTTTGGTGGATCTGCCACCTTTTAATTGAAAAAAAGGGATTAAAACTGACTCAAAAGGTTTTTTGGCCCGTTTTGCGCGACTTGTGGCCCACAAGTGGGAACCCGCAGCCCGCAACCCTTTCTCAAATGTCAGCCCAAATTTCCTCCCGTTGGCCCATTTTGCGCTAGAATTGCAGCCCACAAGTGGGCACCCACGGCCCCCAGGTGGTCCTAGTATGTCAATCATAACTAAAATGATCATAACTTTTTACTCCATACTCATTTTAACAAATGGTCAATGACGTTAGGAAGAAGACTCAAAAACCATTAATTTAGTGGGTACTAGGCCACCTAGATATTCATATTCTAGGAGGAGTGATCATTTAAAGTTGGCCCTAGTAAAAACTTATATGAAATCTCAATCGGTAGAGAAACATCCAACTTAACTTTGTGCTAGAGGTTCTTTATGTCCTTAATTCGTATCCAATTACATTTTTCACACTTAAAAAATGATCTTAACACCTAAGTACAATAAAATTCATGATCGGATTTGAGTCTAACCGCATATTCAGAACAGTCCAAATCTTAGCCCAAAAGTTTGAGGTGTTACATCCCAATTGGTCAGCACAATGATAATTCACCTCATTTAGTACTCAAATATATTATTTCACCCAACCCAAAGCATGCTTTACATGATAAGTCCCCATCCAAGAAAATTCTAAAGAATGTTAAGCCATAATCTATCTCAAAGACAAACAACAAAACTCTACGCAATCACACTTGAGCCATTCCTTTACGAATCGCTTTCAAATGCAATCACTCTATATTGAACAAGTTTTACCTGCAAACACGAGTCCAATAATACCCATAATGCTAAGGTACTAAATTGGGTCCAAAAAATCAATCCAAATGTCAACTCCGAGCTCACAAAGGCAAAACTAAAATTTTATTTAAAAATTAATTTACCCAAAGATTAAGGAGCACATGAAATTTCATCGAAAATGGAGTTAAAGTCGACCTTGAAACCATTAAAAAACTATTTTTTAACTTTATTGGAAAAATCCCAAATTTTAAGTTAAAAAACCAAGATTTGAAGGTAAAATCATAAAATAATCATTGGGGGCTGTGTAAAAGTAGTATAAGAACTTATCCAATCGAAGAAATCTCAAAATCCCACACTAAAATCACCAAAAGTCGAGTTCTAGAGCTCCAAAAATGAGGTGGAAAGTAGTTTTATGAAAAAGAAAATAAGATTCTTAAATGGCTCCTAGGCATCGCAAAAATGGCCCATGTCCGTAAAAATGGACATTGCAAAAACAGTATAACACTGCAAAAGTGGTATTCGGTCCTACCATCAAATTTCACAAAAGAGGTCCTTGTCTGAAAAAGCGGTGGCCACAAATGCGGCCAACATCTGCATTTGCGGACACTAGACACTAGTAACAACTAAAACTTAGAAAAACTTGGATTCGACCCTCTAAACTCATATGTAACCTCTCAAACATAAATTGTCTATGCTAGTAGACCAAAATTAACATTTTGAACTCAATGGAATCGTTAGATTCAGTAACGGAGGTTATTATTGTTGACATCCAATTTTGACCACCCTATACCTCTCTCGAGCTATTTTTCGTTAATTATTATTATTTTAAAACTTAATTTTCTTTATATTTTAATTTTATTTACTAAATAAATTATAGGTTTTGTCGTTATCCTAGTACCTTTTAGAATTCGTATATAATTTATAAATATATAATTCATTTCTAATAACTGTTATTTTATCATGAATTTCGTACAACATGTGTATATATATATATACATAATTTATTTATAATAATGTTCTTTTTAATAATTATCGTTAACTATTATTTTATCTTCTAAATTATATATATGTAGTATTTTAACTATTAATTATCGTTAGTTATTAGTTTATCTACCAATTATTTATATATAGTATGTTATTAATCAAATAGCAGTCCAATTACATTGTTCTCTTTCCAATTTATTTAAATTCTAGCCCGTTTTTATCTAATTTCTTTCAATTCTAGCCTAAATTTGAACTACTTGGCCCAATTTTAAATTTCAATATCAATTTCAATTGCTATTAAATCTCAGTCATTGATCTCATATGATCAACGACCGAGATCAATTCTCACACTTCCTTTCCATTTTAATCGTCCCCCCACCCTAACCCTAAATCACTTCTACCCTCACCAGTCGCTTCACCCTACACTGTCTCTCTTCCTTTTCTCTTCCTCTCTCTCCTCATTTTCTCTTTCTTCTTCGCTGGCGAACACAACTAGCCACCAGCTCCACCACCACTCCTCTGTTTCCACCGCCTTCGGCCATCCTTGGACGGTGGGCACACCACAGCCGCCTCTTCAACTTTTTTCTCTCCACTAGCACCATCATCCACCACGCCGACCACCAAAAAAACCACCAGAAAACCCTCCACAACCACCGCCCCTTTTCTCTTCTCCCCCCACCAATGAGCGGTAGCCCACCGTCGCCGCCTCATTTTTCTGGAAAACCCCACCAAAAAGACTCCCTCCGTCCAAAACCTCATTGCTGCCACCCTCTGAAAGAACCTAGAAACAACCACCCCAAACTCTCTCCCCATCCTCGTCGCGGGCCACTAACAGCCGGTGGGTCTATGATGAAACCCCACCATAATCCACTAGTAAATGACTATCGAATCCCTATGCCTCTCTCTCTCTCTCCCCGTCGCTCTAGTCTGAGCCCCAAAGCTCGAATTTCATTCCTTCTATGGCGAGCTTCAAAGGTATTTCAGCAAATAGACGGTCTGATAGTCATTACAAAGGACCTAATATCGGATGCTATTCATTCAAGAGTTGGAACAGTGACTTTAAAATGCCCTTAATCCGAACTTTGATTTTGGGAAAGATTCTCATGAATCTGTCCATGGTATTGTCCTTGTGATCCTTTCATTCCTTATGTATTCTTCTTGTGTTTGTACTGTTGGTTGGTCATTGTTTGTTTTCTTTTAAATTCATCATATGTGAAAACCCCAATTTTATGAATGTTGCTTTAGCCTGACTCTGGAAAGTCTGGAAAGTCAATTATATGCTCGTTTTGTTGGTAAAATCGATAATCTTATTGGATTACTGTGTTGTGTTCTATGTCTGAAACACGGCAAGGCATATCTGTGTTGAACTCAATTTCTAATTTGCTGCTGCATATTCTAAGTTCGATTTGGGCTTGGTTTACCTCTGTTTGCTATCTTTTTGTCCCAATATGTTCTACATGTTAAGATATACCTTGCCGTTAGAATACATTTCATAATCATGTCTGGGAACTTATACTTAGCTCCTAAGAATCTTGTTATTTGCCCTCTCTGACAAGCTGTGATTTTGTTCTTTGATTGATTTTGTTCATTGATTCTGTTGATTTGGATTACTTGTGCTCATCACTTGACTATTTTAGACTTTAATTGGCTTGTCCCAAGCATGAATTGATATTTTTATATGGGTAGGACAGTTTTGATACTTAGCCTTCTGTGGTGAAATTTTTACTATTGAATCTCTTTTAACTAATTACCCCAACTTATATGGGTAGCACTTATCTAATCTTTATAATTTTGTCATAATTGGCTCATAATTGATTTGGCTTATGTGCTTAAGGAATTACTCTCCTCTAATTGATTCTCTAGATATTTTTCTTTCCTCCCTTAATTGATTATCACAACTTTAGTATTTGGTAATTTTTTATGGTAAAATTTTGATTGCTTGGCATTAATTGACTGTCTATGCTAATTAAAGAAGAGGTTCCGCAATTTACTCTTATCTCAAATATTCTTTTTCCGTAAATAACTTTATTCACCATTTCCTTTGTGATAAATTGTGGCAAATTGATTATCTTTCTGAATTAAGGTAAAAATTTCCTTGATTCACTCTTTGAATTATTTCTTTCCTTTAATTGAGTCCTCTACTTTCATTATAAAAGCAACCCTCTTTTTCTGAGACTTGAGACATACTTACTACTCCCATATTTTAAAAAGAACTTCTCTTCTTGGCTGACAAGTTGAACGATTGCTAAGTATTGGACTTTAAAATATTTCTCATTATTTGCGGCTAACTAGTTAGTTTTCTATCGATGTAGATTTCAATTCATACGCATGATTACTTGTAGTTTAGAATGTATATTTTAATCTATCTGTGTTTATCCATGATTGTTCTATGTATGTCCTTAATGTCTCTGTATCAATGTTATGAGCCATTATAGAAATATGCCTACATGATTTAAACTTTGAATTTGTTTCCTGTCTTCTCGGTTTTGGCATGAAGCTACTGTTAATTATGAAATTAGTTAGCTCTTGTCTTACATTGGTCATGCTCATTTATGTGACTATCTTTTGAATCTGTCCAGTTTTGTCATTGTGCTATTTTGTTTAATACGGAGGTCCTAACGCATCCCTACTCCTTGACATAAGCACTGCCTAGGATCCTCGAGATTCTCAGGAAGTTTAACATAGGTGATTTTGAGGGTTGTACTAAGATCCACCAAATTCGATGTCCTATATATTTGACAGGTTTTGTTAGAAGATGGGTTATGCGGTGAAGAGTTGCTTGGGATTTGGGAGTCTTTAAAAGACCATTAGATTTTATTAATTCTGTTATGTTAATCTTCATTCATTTATGTGCTCTGTAATATTTATTGTATAACTTCGATAATAAATAAAATATTGAGGGGACTGCTATGGGGGCGGGACAAACTATGTGCTATAAATTTCCGTTCATAAAAATTATGTTTATAGGATTTGTATTAATTTCGCTTGTTTTAAATTATGCATATAAGATTTGTATTAGTTTCATTATTAGAAATCATGTCTATAGAATTTCTATTAATTTATTAGAAACCATGTATGGGATAAAAAACAGTTTCAGCATTCAAAACAATTAGTTACCATGCCTTTAGGATTCATAAATTTGGTTTTTGCATCTAATTTAATTAGTTATCAAGCCTATAGGACTCAAAACTAGTTTTCGGCATTAATAACTAGATAATCTGCCTATAGAATTTGAAATCAGTTTCATCACGTTAAATTAGTAATCTTGTCAATAAGTTTAATTTAGCTTCAACATAATGTAATTAGACATCATGTTAAAAACAATCTCAACATATTGACATAACTGATTATTCTGTTGATAGGATTGAATTTGTTTTTCAGACTAGGAATAATAAATTTTCTGCGTGTTTGTCATTAAAAATTGTGTTCTAAAGTTTAATAAAAATGTCAAATTTTGAGTGTTTTCCAACCATAAATCATGCCTTTAAGATTAAATCAGTCTCATCATGTTTAATCAGAAATCATCTTCATAAGTTCATACTGGTTTCGGCATATTTATTTAGCTATCATATCTGTAGGTCCAAATAATTCCAACATGTTTTAAACCAATTAAATATTCTCTTAATAAGATTTAACCAATTTTTACATGTCTTAGCCCTTAGAAATTATGCTCATAAGTTTAACTATATAAAGGTGTTAATTATGTGGATTGTGTTAATCACTTAATTATCTTTAATTAAATAAGAGACCTATTTGGGATCATTATGTGCTACTTGGTTAAAAGTTCTTTAAATATTTTGTTTGATTCTAACCCCGAGTCTAATTAATAAACTTAGGGTTTTATCCGTCAAGACCCATATCGAAAATAGCTGTCTCATGCCTCTTGGACATTAAGTTGGGACGGGTAGACATCTTAAGACGCGTTAGTCTTTTTCATTTATTTAGTGCGCTCTTAGGTAAATAATAACCTTAATAACCAATCTAGGTGAGTATTCGGAGATGATAGTCTGTGCTCACTGATTAATACGAGCAATCCTTAAATGGATTGTGAAGTATTAATTTATGTTTCATGGGGTGATCCTTTAGGCTAAAAAACCCTCATCCCCAACTTGTTTTCCTCCTATGTAGGGAGTGATCTACATGATACACTTATAGCTCGACAGTCATTGTACTTTGACTAAGAGGTCTTTTAAGACTTCGCACGAGGTTGAGCGATTACTCCTTAATGTATAGGATTTATAGTTTCTTTAATTTTTATGTTGTTATATGCTTGGGGTAGTTAATTAAATCACTTAGTAATTAGGCCTTCTTTTCTATATCATTGTGTCAATTCTGTCTTCTCGCTTATGTGTTTCTTCTTATTTACTTATTTATTTTATTTATAATTTATATGTACAATCATCTCTCATCTAGATTTTTAGTAGTTAAATTGATTTAATCACTTTTTTTAAATAAAAGTTTACTTGTTTAATCACATAGTCATCTTAGCTTAATAATTTATTGACCTTTGTTTATTACGAACCTCCCACATAAATAATGAATTCGACAGGGACTCACATTTGTGGACCTCGAAAGGTGCCTAACACTTTCCTTTCGAGGTAACCTGAACTCTTAACCAATTTTTGGTTGCGTAGACCCTACAATTAATTTAATCGTAGTTAGTTAGAATGGTGCCCTAACGCACCTTAAATTCGTTAGGTGGAGACTCTTCAAGCTCTTTTCATCCTAAAAAAAGTTGTCACGTCAATGACCTACTTTTCGCGAGAAAAATAGAGCGCGATAATTATCATCAAATGTTGACCAAAGTCAACTATATGCCAAAACTTTTAACTTTTCAACCAACTACCCAAAATATATCTGAATGACTTGGGACTCGAATCAACAGTGCTACTAGCCTAAAAACAGCATTCCAGAGCTAACAAAATTGACAAAATTCTCATATGATGCGCTGAACTCCAAATGTTGTCCAAAGTCAACCATAGCAACTTCAAAACCTTCCAAAATAGAAAACTCTCTTAAAAAGCAACCAAATACCTCAGAAAATGTCTCACCCACTCTCGTAAATCACAAATAGTATAATATAATTACGGGAAGAGGCAAAACAATCAAAATGCATAAAAATCCAAAAATTACTATGAGGGTTGTTACATTATCCACCACTAAAACACACGTTTGTCCTCGAATATTAGAGTAAGGAAGGTACCTGAACTATTGAAAAGCTGGGATATCTACTCCGCATGTTTGAATTTATCTCTCATGTAGCCTCCTCAACCGGTCGATGTTTCACTAAACTTTCAGTGAGGCTATTTCCTTAGATCTAAACTTCCTAGTCTGCATATCCAAAATAGCTATAGGCTCCTCCTCAAAAGTCATACATTGGTCCAAATCCACCATATCCCACCGAATCACGTGCAAACCATTGGAATGGTACTTCTTCAACATCGAAACATGAAAAATTAGGTGCACAACTGAAAGACTCGGAGGTAAAGCCAACTCGCAGGACACCTCCCCAACATGCTGAAAGATCTCAAAAGGGCTAATAAACCTCGAACTAAGCTTGCCCTTCTTTCCAAAATTCATCACACCCTCTATGGGTGATACTTTCAACAAAATTTCTCACTAACCATGAACTCTAAGTCACCGGCTTTCCGATCTGCATAGCTCTTCTATCTACTCTGGGCTATCAAAAGTCGGTCTTAAATCAACTTACCTTATCAATCAAATCCCGCAATAAGTGTGTACCCCAAGGCGTAACCTCAAAGGAATAAAATCAACCCACTAGAGATCTACACTTTCTCCCATACAAAGCCTCAAATAGTTCCATTTGAATGCTGGAATGATAGTTATTATAGAAGGAAAACTCCACCGAAGGCAAGAACTGGTCCCAATGACCACCAAAATTAATCACACAAGATTGCAGCATATCCTTCAAAACCTGAATAGTCTGCTCAAACTGACCATATGTCTGGGAGTAAAAAGTTGTAGTCATCTCTAATTGAGTACCCAACTCACGCTGCATAGAACTTCAAAAGTGAGATGTGAACTGAGTACCCCTACCTAAAATGATAGAAATGGGAACACCATACAACCAAAATATCTCTCGAATGTAGATATTCGCCAGCTTCTCTGCATTGTAGGTCACCTTCCCTAGAACAAAATGGGATAATTTAGTCAACCTATCCACAATCACCCAAATGGAACCAAAATTTCCCCAAAGTATAAGGCAACCCAACTATGAAATCCATATGGATACACTCCCACTTCCACTCAAGTATAGGTATCATTTGAGTCATACCCCCCAGTCTCTAGTGCTCATACTTCACTTGCTGACAATTTAAACACGTATCCACGAACTCCACAATATCCCTTTTCATCCTACACCACCAATAATGCTTCTTTAGGTCATGATACATCTTGGATACCCCCGGATGAATAGAGTATCTTGAACTGTGAGCCTTCTCTATGAGAAATATAGTCAAGTCACCCACTCTAGGAACACAAATCTGACCCTTGATCCTCAAAACACCCTTCGGATCAAGAATCACTTTCTTAGCTTCACCACTCAACACCAATCATACACAACTTTCCATCCTCAAACTGCCTACCCTTAATCTGCTCCCACAATAAAGTCCATGCCTCAACGCAAGCAAGCACTCTATCAGGCTCAGATATCAAGTCTAATAAAGCTATTGGATAAACACTGCACATCCATAGCCAAAGGTCGCTCCTCAGCCACCAGTATTCTTGGAATTATGATCGTTTGAAATTGTCCCTAGAAAGAACTTACATGAAAACTAAATTGGTAGAAAGACTTTCAACTTACCTTTGAGCTAGGAGTCCTTTATGACTTCAATTCACATCTAATACTCCTTCAAAACTTAAGAATTGATCTTAACACTTAAATATAATGAAAATCTATCTAGTATGGGTCTAACAACACATGAAGAAAAGTTCGGATCTTAGTTTAGAATATCTGGGGAGTTACAATATCTCCCCTTTGGGAAGATTCATCCTCGTATGAAGACTACTAAGTTGAGAGTGGAGGGGGAAAAAGTTGCAATCCTATCAACGGAGTTCTAATAGCTGAAGTATTTCATGGTAACAGATTTTTGACTGAAATATAAACTTAGATGGATTCATGGAACATGTATGCATAATGAGAGCATAAGTATAATTGATGGGACATGAAATTGAATATCTAACATGATAACTGGTCTATATTAAGAGTAGGGACTCATGTAAAACTCATAGAGAACGAACACATTCTTAGGGATCATAGTCAATTGAATGAAACATGACATTAAGAGGAGTAGCTATACGAGAAAACTATTTTCTTCTAAACTTAGCTTACTATCATGGACTTAGCTGAACGTAGGGTCTTCTGGCCTTAGGAATGATTACTGGCAGGTCTGAACTGATATGATAAGAGCACCCTGGGAAAGGAGTAAGAACAATACTATTCCCTCCTAAACAACACAACTGATATCTTTAAAGCTTAAGAACACCTTTTTAACTGCACTAACTTCCCTGAATATCACACTTACCATTTGCAACTAAAATTCTCACCAGTGCACATATAAATACTTAGGTCTGAGTCTAACTACATACTTCAACCATGTCCAAGCCTATCTTGACTAAATCTCTTGCATCTAGTGTTACCCCCAAAGAATACTGTTCCTTCTTATCACAAAAATCAACTAACTTTGAGCTCTTAACCAATGGAATCACTAGTCGAGTAAAGCAAATGCCCACGTGTATTTTGTCACGATATTCAAGCTTATAACTGTGGTCACCTTATGGTTTCTTGTACCATACACTATTCAAGACTTCTCCTCTCTCCCATAGCATATCTAGGAGCTATAAAGAACTTCTATAAGGAGATATACCACAATTGAAGACTTCTAAGCTAGAACCTTGATTGATTGAGACTTGAAGATCGAGATCGTTAGCTTAGAGATTGAATCTTGGAGTAGTAGAGTTCTTTCCCTTTTGGAATTTAGAATGAGGGGAATGGGAAAGGTTTAGAATAATAAGGGATAAAACTCCACTACAAGTGTCAAAATAACCTCACTTAGGAGTTATGAGAATAGGGGAAAAAATTGGAACACCCGTGACGTAATGAAAGGAATGCTGGAAATTTCCTACAGGACGGGCTACCCAACGGGTATCAAAATCACGACGGCCCATTCGACTAGGTCATTGGAAAAGTTGGCTAAGGGTCTGGGGTTGCTGGATAATTTCCACGGTGGGTTCCCATGGCTCTTCACAATCGCAATACCCGTGATGACCACCCGTCGGAAAATAGGAAGGGTTGAGAATGGGCAACTGGGAAATTGTCATGGCGGGGATGATGTCTCATGGCAACTGCCACGCCCGTCACCGTAGGTCATCGAGTTGTAAAAACTATAGCTTAGGGCCACTGGAAAATTCTCATGATGAGCCCCATGCCCCGTCGAAACTCCGACACCTGTGGTGGTCACCTGTGGGGACCTACAGTTACAGAAAATTTTCGAGGATTGTAAGTTGGAAATCTAGTCTGGAATCTGAGGTGTTACAATATCTTCCCCTTGGGTTTGTGCTACCTCCTAAGTCCATGGACCTCTGCCAATATATAAACAGAACTGTGATCATTTTACCCTAATAGAACATATACTAATCTAGAATCTCATATGATTATCTACTTCCTTCTATATCATAAGACTTTCCCTCGCCTAAAAGCCAAAGCCTCGATCTTTCTATCTCATATAGGGGTTGTACATACCATATTCATTAACTTACAACCTATTCCTTGCAATGACATGTCAAGCTTACATGGTTCTAACACCCCACAACTCTCTCTTTCTACTACCCATTGTGATGCTGTACTCCTCTATCACTTCTTGTTCTAAGCTAAGACAACTCACAACTATACAAGAATAGGGGTCTAGGGATTATGGATGCATAAAGGAAGAAATCTAGAGACATACCTGATTCAGCTTCTAGGGGAATACTCTGACACGACTGGCTAGGCGATGAAAGGAATCGGTTTTGGAACTAAACACCACAGTTGCTCTCCCTGATTCTATTGCCTAACTGACCACACACAAAACACCCATTTTTGCCAGCAAGGCACTCACCTAGATAAAACTTACTGCAACTACTATAACGAGGGTACCTCGAGGTCTTTGGAGTCCTATTATAACAAGACTGAGAATCGAGTACAGGTGTGCTAACTGGAGATGGGGTTGGTCTGGATGACCTCTGCTGAAAAGGTAACTGGTTGCTACTACCAATTTTCTGTTGACTAGAGTCATGGTTCCAGGTCCTGGTCCTCTTGTTCTTCCTCTTGCTCTTCTTTAGTTTCTCTTTCTCATTCAACTGAGCTGTCATGGCTTGAGCCAACATACAGATGACTTCACTAAACTCCGCATTCGTAACCTCATGGTTTAGAATAGGAGGATTAACATTCCTCTTGGGGTTCCTTCACAGAGGCATTTATCAGAAATACGTAAGGATTAGATTAGAAGGGTAAATAGAGTTAAACTCTATCGTACCATAGTGAACATGAAAGAAGTGAAGTTTTTCCTAAAACATCTCATAGCCTTCCCCTCATAAGTGTGGCACACTTCACACCCATGAAAGAAATGTTACTTGATGCGACTTTTAGACACCCTAGGACTCTTGAACCTGATGCTCTAATACCAAGTTTGTCATGCCCCGAGCCCACCCCCTGGACGTAACACAAGACCCAAGATCACAAGTGATCTCAAGATAACCCTCTGGCATTAGCATGACTTAAAAACTGAACAAAACATAAGAATAAAATCTTAACTGAAGTAATGAGCAACTTGATTTGTTATATGAATATAAGTCTAAAAATAACAATTTGAATTAAGCTGAATATCTTACTCTATGTCTGAAAGCCCTTACTACTGACAAGTTGTTGGGACAAGTCCCCAACTAACTCTAAATACTCAAAACTAAATAAACAAACTAAATACTGAAACAAAGCTAAACTCCAAGTCCTCGATTGAGGAGGACTCACCAAGCTGGTTGGAGGTGCTACTGATCTACTAGCCACGAATCTAGGAGAGGGCTATAGAATCTACAACATAATAGGATGCAACACAAAGAGGTATGCGTTCAGTACTATGAAATGTACTAAGTATGTGAGATATGCATATATTAGGATAAAATATACTTGAAAGCATGCTTAAAACTATGTTCATGCATAAATAGGAGAAATCATAAGTAAATATCATAGTTTAAGTATAAAGCATGAAATAGAAGTCAAACTTCAAAATAAGATACCATAAGAGTTAAAAATCTTAAAAACATTCATACGGGAGTTTCTATTAACCGACATAAATCATGATGAGCTCTATGGAGTCCAGTGTCATGCACCCTTACTAAAAAAGGTTGTCCTAACCGGCTAAGGTTAGAACCTGTCATAATAAGATCCTGTCATAAGCCACGGAGGGCAACCTATGGTGGTAACGTAGTTTTGGATTTAGGTTATCTAAAACCCTTATCGCTCGATGCTAAATACTACTCCCAAAATATATCATAATGCTCACATACATGTGACAATCTAGATGACAAATCTTAATGACTAATACCCCTGGGACATAATTAAGAAAAGCTGTCTTAAAAACCCGGCTTCAGGTTCCACGAGTCCCTTCCACGGATAGTAGAACTAATCACGGCATGTGGAATAGGGTCGTGGTTCCTGAGCCAAAATTCTAGGCTGCTGAAGATATTCTACAGCTTAACAGGACGACTCGTGGAAACTCCCACAAGTCGTAGAACCCAGTCGTGGTTCTGGGGAGCTTAGCTAGTCTCAGGTCCAGTTCCATGAGTAAACAGAACGACCCATAGAAACTTCTACGAGTTATGGAATAGACTCGTGGTTCCTGGGGAACTTGACGACTCTCTGTCTGAGTCCCACGGGTTGATTCCACGACCCGTGGAAACTTCCACGAACCGTGAACCTGACTCGTGGTTCTCAGACCTGAGGATGGTCTACAGGACTGGAATCACGAGTCACTTCCATGACTCATGGAATCACCCACGTCTCGTGGACTTGACCCGTGATCCCTGGAAGTTCAAAATTTCTGCAAGTTCTGAGTTTAAAAGTTGGATCGATTTTCGGGGTGTTACATTACGGACCTGGTATCTTTTTCTTTCCAAGCCTTCGGGTACTTCCAGTTTCTTAACTTTTGAGGACGAAATTTCTTTTAGCAGTGGATGTTGTAATGGCCTTCCAGGTCATTTCTCCACTTCCTTGCATTTTTTGCATTTTGAGTTTTCCCGCAGTGGTTACAGGTCATTTATGACTTTCCAGGACTCACGGTTTGATTCACAGACCGTTCATTATGTCATTATGACCATTTCTATTTTAGAACTCCAACTTCGATAATCCTTGACTTTGGTCAAATTTCTTAGTAAACCCACTCAAAATCTAATTTCAATAGTCCCGTTAGCTCCGGAGCATGGAATTTTGTCTTGTTGGACCTTTGGTCGGGATTCGAGAGATTTTCATTTGGGACTTTTTTCCTATTTTGTGTTTTTAGGCCAGTTGGGCTTGAAGGGTTGAATTTGGTCAACATTCAGAGAAGACGGCCTGTGATGAAAATTCCACCAGCACTGTTAGATCTGGAATGTAATCTTTGGGCTAGAGGGACCTTTGGTTTGTGTTTCAAGGCTTCTGAACTTGATTTCAGCCCTTAGGTTCCATTTGGAATTGTTATCTTAAAGGTTAATTTTGGGCGCGGGACCCACTTTTTATTAAATCGACCTCCGATGGGATTTTTTCCCATTCTGTTGGATCCGAAATGCCAAAAATAGGTATTAGCCTAGGATGTCTTAATATCTAAGGGATATTAAGTCCATTAGTAAACTACCAAAACATGTCAATGGGTTTCCGACCCAACGACATAGCATCCAACTACGTGTTGTTTGAAAGACGTATTTGTTGTAACCGGACTATTGTCCTGGGGTGGGGACTAAAAGGTTACTCTATTTTGTAGGATGTCAAAATCCTCAAGTTTGACATGGTAAAAGAGGCGCCTCTCCTCCTCCGAATGTGGTGGATAAATCTGGGTCCTAACCGTCAGAGGACAGTCTATCAATATATGGGACATTTCCCGTCTTTATTAGATATTGAGGCCTGGCCAGAATTGATCGAGGTCTTAACGGGGTATTGGGACAACAAGAAAATGGTGTTCCGATTCAGAACGATGGAAATGACCCTAACTATAGAAGAACTAAGGGATTGCATAGTGACCGCGGGCACAACCAATGAAAGAAGATTAAGGCCTCAACAAGGCATCTTAATACCGAATAAACCCACCCCGACTCAAATTGCAAAGTATCTCCACTTGCGGGAGAATCAATGCCCGTGGATAAGGGGTCTAAGTATCTACTTTCAAGAACTCTACAACCATTTTGCCACTACGGAAGGGTTCTCTCAGTACCAAGGTGAATTCTACACGTTTCAAGAGTGGGACAAAATCCGAGCCTCGGCATTCGCTATTGCTCTTTTAGGAATCATGGTATTCCCTCTAAATGAACAACTCCGCATAAACACCCGAGTAATAATGGTGGCCCATACCATGTTCCATGGCCTGACAGAGGGAACCACCGTCAGCTATTTTCCTCTAGTACCAGTCATCTTATTTGATATTTATAGAGCTTTGGGGAAATGGAAGAATGGTCATCGTTACTTCCAAGGGTGCAACCTACTCCTACAATATTGGATTCTCAAGCATTTGTCCAAAGATAATGGAAGCCAGGAAATTCCCAACCCAGATGGAATCGATAACTTTGCAGTGTTGGCAGAAGTGCTTAGGGATAGAGGCACCAAAAATAGGACCAAGATAGGATGGGCCGAAGCTTTTTGTGAGCTTGGAGAAGATAATGTGCAGATTATGTTCGATGATTTTCACTCGAAGGAAGTAATTGTGAAATTTCATGATCTAGCTTTCCTCCCTGTCCCAGGAATTTGCTGGATCCGACCTTATGCTCCGCAAAGGGTTCTTAGACAATTTGAAAGGGTTCAAATCGAGCCAGCAACCGCTCACATGGGTTGCTATGCCATCGACTATAAGGAACATGAAAAAGTCCCAAAAGCTTCGAGGATCCGGCACAACTGGAAGACACTTGAGAAAATGGGTCTCGAGACTTTGGCCCCAGACAGGTTCGATCCCGAGTATGTGGATGGCTATAAGCAGTGGTTGAAGGCAGACGTTGCAGAAGTATCAATATCAGAACCACGGGTTGACTCCATACCCAATCTCCGTCTCCAATTACTGAATCTCCAATAGGAAATTGCTAGAAGAGAGAAAGATTTTCTTATGAAAAAAGAAGAAGATCGACGCACTATAGCAGGGTTGACTCAGGAACTCAAAGATATGAGAATGGGAATAGCCCAGCTTGATTCAAAAATGAACAGGAAAGCCTTAGAGGCCGGGGCATTACCTATGCATGAACAAGTGGTGAAACTCCAGGGTGACATGTGGTTGAGCCAATTCGAGCTTAGGAGCATTTCCAGAGCATCCAAGAGGAGTAGGACTGAGGAAGTACCTTCCACGTCATATATTTAGTATCTTCGCCCCTGCGTGGGTTTTATTTCCATGTATGTCTTCACTTTACCTAAATTCTCCCCAGCGTGGGCGTGACTTTTGTGCAAATATCCTTTCCCCTAAAATATATCCCCCTTTCGGCTAGCATTTGTATCCCTTTAAAAAAGAGAAGTTTTCCATATATATATACATGCTATTTTAGGGGGCAATAGAATGGTTCAGATACGTCACATACGTCTTTCAAACTCGCTAGGCCTAACCTTGGCATAAAAAGGTCACCCAGTTAGGAGGCGATATTAGCATGATATTATTGTGATATCAACTATTTTATGTGCTATGTGTGTTGCTTGAATCAAGGAAAAATTGGTCCACTTCATGCCAGAATTTTCTAGAACACCGTAGGCAAAAAAACAAATATAAGCCCACTAGGTAAAGTCCGACCAAAATACTCCAAGTCTTCCATGTTTCTCCCAAAATCCTAAAGCCTTCTAAAAACTTCCTAAAAAATCTTTGTTCTTTCAAGAAAGGTTGAAATGGAGGCCGTGACTATGCGAGAGAGAATGCTAAGAATACGAGAGGAAATGGAGGAGGTTCAGAGAAAACATGAGAGAGTCGATCAGCTTATGGAAATTATCTTAGCTCGGTCCAAGGAAGTGGAAGAGAAAACTGCCAAGGCTAAAAAAAGGATTGCTGCGATTGACCAAATACTGGGAAAAACCGAGACTAAGACCAAACCAGACCTTGACCTAGAACTCAAAGAATTGCTCTTAAAGATTGAGGATTTCACTGGAGGATTGGAACAAGTCAACAAAGGGAAGGAAAGAGTAACTGAAGAACCCGAAGACAATGAGCAAGTGCCCATGGAGACAACTACTGAAGGGGCCCAACTCTTTTACACGAGAGTCCACCACTGGATCAAGGTCAAGGGTGATGCTATTTGGCCTTCCAGATATAGGATAGAAGGGAATCCCATCACCCTCAAAGTTCACTTCCGTGAATATACCAAAAATCCAAAGGTGATTTGCTGTTCAGAAATTTACGAGACCCTAAAAGATATAGGGGTCCTACATCCTGACCAATCTGAGGGATTCAAATGTCACCCTCACAATGAGCACAGAGAATGCGCCTATCATCCACGTCGCAGAGGACACACTACCGATGAATGCAATGCCCTAAGAGACCAGATTTACCAAATGATCACTAACGGCCAGATAAGCCATCTATGGGGGCCCCGAACTATCCTTTCTTGTGACCATGTTGGCTATGGCATGCCCATCACTAAGGAAATGACGATTCATCGCTATGATTTCACTGTCTTCCAGGACACTTACTATGAAATCTATACTAAGCTGGTCCAAACCAGGATCCTGGAGCCCGTGGAAAAGAGACCAGGAAAGTTGCCCAGGGCTTGGCGTCAGGGGAAAGAAGTTTACCTCTACCACAAAGGGGTCAGAGCCCATGATATCGAGACTTGTCACCACTTTCGGGTCGATTTGGAATACCTCATTGACATGGGAAAAATCGAGCTGGAGTTTCCCCCTTATCATCCTTGTAGAAAAAATCGAGAAGAGTCTAGCAGATCCCATCATCAAGAGCTGAAAGTAGCAAAAGTAGTAGAGTTTTAGCTTTCAGTTTCTTTATTTTTATTTTCGATTTCGTCTTTTACTTTCCCCTTGTATTTAGAATAGTTGATGAAATAAAATAAGACAACGAACTACGTAGGGCCTGAATTCTTCTTCATGAGATACGTAGGCAACCTTTAAGGCCCAGCCCATGTCTTAAAGAAGTTGTCATTTCTCCACATCGACGAAGACGATGAAGAGTTCAGGAGAACAATAGGCAGAGATGTTACAAGATCAACAAAATCAACCTTTCCTGACAAAACCTACTAATCCTAAATCAACAGACAAAATCCTGTCCTTTGAAATGATTGAGTCAAAACCACCTGTGGACCAATTTGCCTTGACAAAAAGCAAATTTTATGTGTTTAAAGTAATTCCTATGTGTTTATTTCTCGCCATATATCTTGTATTATTTTTCACTAACAAAAAACTAACATAGCGGTTTTTGAGTTGTTTTTCATTTCAACAGATAAAAGAAACCGGTTTGTGTTGACAAAAACTGGCTGAACACTCTTACTTCACTCACTCGAAAGCACACTTAGATCCATCCTCTGACCCTCGCTTGTCTGCAGAAAGAATGACTAATAGTGAGGAAGAAAATGCCCTGGTTATAAGAGACAGCGTCATCGCTGAACAGAATGAAATGATCGCAGAGATTGTGAAGAAATTAGAAAAGATGCAGGAAAAAGTGCAAAAAGCGAAATACATGGCTAGAATGGCAATCGCCGCCAATACTCCTGCTTTGGGCGATTCTCAGCCCCCTCCTCAAAACCCTCCACTCAATTCTCCGCAAACCGGAAATCAACCAAAAGATATCCCCTCCTCTTTCATTCCCAGGCCTTCAAACGAACTCGTCCATAACAACCCCTCCCTCGTCAGGTCCCTGTACCAGACCCATACTCCCCCTGTTCAACATACTAACCAGGACAACAATCCAGGTGCCTATTTCACACAAAACCCTCCAAACCTCCAAAACACTCCACAAAACACCTACAACTCCCAAAACAACCATCCTAATGCCACCAACATAGTTAACCCACATAATTTTACCCCCACATACCCAAATATTGTTCCACATGTCCATCCCCCTCCCGCGCAGAACATACCTCCCGCTTTCCATGCCATAACAAAACCATACCCCATCCTCCAGGAGAACCCTGAGCTAGATAATTATGAAGAGAATGAAAGAGAGCTAAAGGCTACGAAAATGAAATGCGACCTCATTATGGCACAAATAAGAGAAGAAATAGCCCAAATTCGAGAGTTATGGAGTTTGCCTTACGAGAAAGGCTACGACTATGACGATCTCTGTATCCACCCTGAGATGAACCTGCCAGAAGGTTTCAAAATTCCAAAATTTGAAATCTTCAATGGTGTTGGGAGTCCTGAATCACATCTAAAGAGTTACTATGATAAGATGGTCGGTTCCTAATGAAACGAAGCCCTTCTAATGAGAGTTTTTAGCCGAAGTCTGAATGGAGAGGCATTGGAATGGTTCGCCTCCCAAGAAATGAAAAAGTGGTTCAAGTGGAGTGATTTCGCCCGAGATTTTGCCCAGAGATTCGCATATAACGTAGAAGTCATCCAAGGTCAATATTCCCTGGGATGCATCAGACAAAAGTCAAATGAAGTTTCCACATATTATGCTTACCGGTGGAGAAAAGAGGCTGCGAGAGTCCGACCTCCTATGACCGAAGAAGAAATAAGCGCAGTGTTTATGCGTGCTCAGGAGTCGGAAGTTTATGACAAGATGATATCGGTGGTAAAGGTCCAGTTCACCGACTTAGTCAAAATCGGAGAGATTATAAAAGAAGGGCTCCGCAGTGGAAAAATTGCCAGAACCCTGGTTTAAGGGCTCCGCAGTGGAAAAATTGCCAGAACCCTGGTTTCTTCAAGACCTATCGGACACCCAAAGAAAAAGAGAGAGGAGGTATCTTCGGTATCTTTCAATCCTAGTCCAAAACCACATAAACCCTTCGGAGCTGGTTACAAGAAGCCACTTGTTCCAATAACCCCTCATCCAGTTCCACAAAACCCTCAACCAATCTTCTATACTCAGCTAATCTACCAAACTCCCGTGCCAAATGTGCAACCAATCTACCAAAATCCAGTCCCAAATATACAATCCACCTACCAAGCACCTCCCCAAAATTTTCCAGTATACCAAAGAGCTCCTGAAAACTAGAACAACCATCGGGTTACTCCTCCCGCTAACCCCGGTCTCCCTCGACTAAATTTGAAAAAGAAAAGTCCTCAAACATTCACTCAATTAGCCGAGACCCGAACTCAGTTATATGAAAGACTGAAGGCCGCTGGATTAGTTCAGCCCATTTAGCATAAACCAGGTAACGTCAACTCTCATTTCTACAAAGCTGATCGGCATTGTGCTTATCACTCTGGAGGCGCCGGACACAGCACAGAGGATTGCATCAATCTGAAACACAAGATTCAAGATTTGATCGATCAGAAGGTTGTCACCTTATAGACAACACCGCCAAATATTAATAACAACCCACTTCCGAATAACGGAAGAGCCACTGTAAACATGATCAAAATAAAGGAAGAATGATTCACAAGCAAGTACATAGTGCCGGCGAGCCCCAGAAAGCCTGAGGAACTAGAAAGGTCTGTAGCTGCTTTGAGCATCGGAGAGAAGCCACAATTTGCTGTGTTGGTGCCAGCTGAAAAAGAGTTCTTAATTGAAGCTATCGTAATTCACGGCATGACAAGATCTGGGAGATGTTATGTCCCCGATAATCTGGCAGATGATGCTTATAAGAAGAGTCTGCAGAAAAGGCCAATCACTGAAGGCGAAGTAGAAGAGTTTTGGAGCAGAATGCAGCCAAAAGAGTACTCGATTGTGAAGCACTTGGAAAAGACCCCGACTCAAATTTCTATTTGGGCATTGCTCATGAGTTCCCTATACCACAGACAGGCTTTACTCAAGGTTCTAAATGAAACTTACGTGCCCACGGGTACCAGTGCAGAAAACTTGAATGCCATGGTAAGCCAAGTCCTAGGAAGCCACCGCATCTGTTTCAATGATGATGAGTTTCCTTTTGAAGGCGTGACGCACAACAAGGCTCTACATATAACTATTCAAAGTCAATAAAAGGTTATGAACAGGGTATTGATCGATGACGGATCAGGATTGAACATTTGTCCATTGTCAACACTAATACAGTTGGAATATGATTTGGGAAAGATCCGTCAAAGCAGGGTCAATGTGAGGGCGTTCGATGGAGGATAGAGAGATACCCTTGGAGAAGTCAACCTAAACATCCAGATGGGACCCGCAAAATTTTAAACAGAGTTACAGGTTATGGATGTTACCAGTAGTTACAATTTGCTTTTGGGACGGCCATAGATGCACGAAGCTGGGGCCGTGCCATCAACCTTGCACCAAATGGTGAAAATATTTTGGGAAGGGCACGAAGTGGTAATACATGGAGAGGCAAGCCACCTGAGTCGCCCAAACGACTGTGTCCCTACAATTGAAGAGGTCTTGAGAGGGAGTGACTTCTACACGGTGGAAATTGTGAATGCCACAGAAGAGGACCTGGCTCCTTAAATTCCTATGCCTCTCATTTACAAGATGCTTGCGACCATAATGCTGAGGTGTGGTTATGAACCAGGCTCGGGGCTAGGAAGGAACTCTAACGGTCAGATCGAACCTTTAAGTATCCCTGGATAGTTGAGCAGGCACGAATTAGGGTATGTGATCCAAGAAGGTAAAGCCAACAACAAAGAAAAGAAGAGGTCAGGACTGCCCAAGCCTTTTCCTCATTTGTATCAATCGTTCCCGGTACGCGTCAGTCCCCCAAGCAATGGGTTGGAGGATGGAATAGGGGATCTATTTGAGGAGTGTGATGCTATCGGGTAAGAAGCTCCCAAAACAACCACAACCAGGAACCTCAAACCCGGTGAGGAGTTGCAAAACTAGGTCGCCACTCCCTTGGCTACTCTCCACTCGGCTGGGTAGATAAAGACTTTGTTTTACAAAATTCGGCGATGGTCCGGATGAGGCTCCGTGACCCGCCCTTTATGTTTTAAATTTCCTCATATTTTTTACTTCTTTCTAAAAGGCATGAACCTACATTCATGTAGGTTGTAGCCATAATTTGTAAATTTTTACGAATTTCAAATGAAAGCCTCCTTATTTTGAAAATATTCGCCATTTAAAGATTTATTTTTATTTGCTTATTATTATCTAACCTGTTTTGTTTTGGTGTCAGTAATAATAAGTTAAAACCTGCCACTTTCATGTCATGTCAAGGGCTTAACGAAAAAATTGAGCTAGGTGATGATAATTTCGAAGAATATTATGAAGAAACCATGGTTTCCGAAGACTTGACAGAGGAATTAAAAGACTTTGATAACCGAGAAAAGCCTAATCTAGAGGAAACTGAGACGGTCAATCTAGGAGACGACCAAGAAGTCAAAGAAACCAGAATCAGTGTCCATTTGACAGAAACACAAAAAAGAGAACTTATCATATTGCTCCAAGAATACATTGACATATTTGCTTGGGCCTACAACGATATGCCAGGGTTAAGAACAGACATAGTCTCCCACAAGCTGCCTATTAATCCAGGGTTTGATCCCATCAAGCAGAAGATTCAAAAGTTCAAGCCAGATCTAAGTCTGAAGATCAAGGAAGAAGTCACCAAACAGATCCAGTCTAGAGTTGTAGGGGTTACAAAGTATGCGACCTGGTTGGCCAATATCATCCCAGTTCCTAAGAAATATGGGAAGATCAGAATCTGTATCGATTATCGAGACCTGAACAGGTCCAGTCCCAAAGATAACTTCCCATTGCCCAATATCCATATCCTTATCGATAACTGCGCAAAGCACGAAATGCAGTGATTCGTGGATTGTTTTGCTGGATACCATCAGATCTTAAAGGATGAAGAAGATGTGGAGAAAACAACCTTTATCACCCCCTGGGGTATCTACCATTACCGAGTGATGCCATTTGGTCTCAAAAATGTGGGTTCTACTTATATGCGAGCCATGACAACCATTTTCCATGGCATGATTCATAAGGAGATTGAGGTATACGTGGAAGACGTGATTTTCAAATCCCGTGAGAGTTCGGATCACTTGACCCATTTGAGGAAGTTTTTTGATCTCCTGCGAAAATACAACCTAAAGATGAATCCCGCAAAGTGTGCTTTCGGGGTGCCAGCTGGCAAATTGTTGGGTTTTATAGTCAGTAGAAGGGGCATCGAGCTCGACCCTTCAAAGATCAAAGCAATTCAGGAGTTGCCTCCCCCGAAGACCAAGAAAGAGGTCATGAGTTTCCTCGGAAGGTTGAATTATATTAGTCAATACATAGCTCAATCAACGGTTATTTGTGAACCCATTTTCAAGTTATTAAAGAAATATGCACCGATTGGTTTGACCAAGGAGTTTCAGCAAGCTTTTGATCGTATCAAGGACTACTTGTCCAGTCCTCCGATATTGGTTCATCCAAGAGAAGGGAGCCCATTATTGTTGTATCTATCGGTTTCAGAAAATGCCTTCGGATGCATCCTGGGACAACATGATGAAATCGGAAAGAAAGAACGAGCGATTTATTATCTGAGTAAAAAGTTCACTCCGTGCGAGGCTCGTATACTTTGTTAGAAAAGTCTTGTTGTGCTTTGACTTGGGTCGCTCAGAAGTTGAGACATTATTTGTCGTCCTATACGATATATCTCATTTCCAGAATGGACCCCCTGAAGTACATATTCCAAAAGGCCATGCCTACGGGGAAATTGGCCAAATGGCAAATGTTGCTATGTGAGTTCGACATCATATATGAGACTCAAAAAGCAATCAAGGGACATGCCTTAGCAGATCATTTAGCAGAAATTCCGATTGATGAAGATTATGAACCGCTCCAAACTTACTTCCTCGATGAAGAGATTCTGTTCGTAGGTGAGGATATTGCTGAGTCATACCCCGGTCGGTTGGAGATTGTTCTTTGATGGAGCAGTCAACTTCAGAGGTTCGGGCATTGGAGCAGTCTTGGTATCAGAAACTGGTCAGCACTATCCGGTGACAGCCAAACTCCATTTCTCGTGCACTAACAACATGGCCGAGTACGTAGCTTGTATTCTCGGTATCCAACTAGCTATTGATATGAATGTCTGAGAACTTTTGGTCATTGGTGATTCCAATTTTCTAATTCACCAATTTCAAGGTGAATGGGATGTGATGAACCCCAAGATCGTGTCGTATGTGAAGATGGTGCAAAGTTTGTGCAAAATATTCAGGAAGATCAAATTCAAGCATACACCAAGGATTCAGAATGAGTTTGCCGATGCCTTGGCAACCATATCCTCCATGATTTGACATACCGATCAGAATTATATCGATCCGTTAATAATAAGTCTCAAAGAACAACCTGCGCACTGTGCGCAAGTCAAAGCAGAATCAGACGAAAAACCATGGTATTATGATATCAAGAGGTATCTAGAAGTTGGAGTCTATCCCAAAGATGTGATCGCCAACCAAAAGAAAACCATTCGTCGAATGGCCAATAACTTTTTCCTAAATGGAGAAATCCTGTATAGGAGGACTCCGGACCTTTGATTCTTAAGACGTGTTGATTCGGTTGAAGCCACAAGACTATTGAAAGAGGTACACGCTGGAGTGTATGGTCCCCACATGAATGGGTTCACCCTAGCCAAGAAGATTTTGCGAACTTGATACTTTTGGATGACCATGGAAAATGACTATAGCAAGTTCGTACAAAAATGTCACAAGTTCCAGATCCATGGAGATTTGATTGGAGTACCACCTAGAGATCTTGATGCAATGAGCGCACCTTGGCCTTTTGTAGCCTGGGTCATGGATGTCATTGGTCCCGTCGAGCCATCTTCCTCAAATGGACACAGATTCATTTTGGTAGCTATTGATTACTTCACCAAGTGGGTAGAAGCTGCTTCTTACAAGTCTGTGACCAAGAAGGTTGTAGCCGATTTTGTTAAAAATAACCTAATCTGTCGATTTGGGATCCCCGAGTCAATTATTACTGACAATGGAACAAATCTGAATAGCCACTTGATGAAATAAATATGTGAGCAATTCAAGATCACTCACCGTAATTCAATCGCTTACCGGCCACAAATGAATGGAGTTGTGGAAGCCGCCAACAAGAATATCAAGAAGATCTTCATAAAAATGGTCAACCATCACCGATCTTGGAACGAGATGTTGCCTTATGCTTTATTGGGATACCGTACGATCATCAGGACATCGACCGGGGTGACCCCTTATATATTGGTGTATGGTTCGGAAGCAGTGTTACCTGCGGAAGTTGAAATACCATTTCTTAGGATCATTTGAGAAGCCGGACTAAAAAATGAGGAATGGGTTCATGCCCATCACGAGAAACTCATGTTGATTGATGAGAAAAGGATGAGTGTCATATGCCATGGTAAGTTGTACCAGCAAAGAATGATTCGTGCATTCAACAAAAGAGTGAGAGATCGCATGTTTGCCGTAGGACAACTGGTTTTCAAGCACATTATTCCCCACCAGGAGGAATAAAAAGGAAAGTTTGCATCCAATTGGCAAGGCCCTTATGTCATCCAGAAAGTGTTACCCAGAGGAGCTCTGATCCTATCCGAAATGGACGGTCAAGTGTGGACCAAGCCGATCAATTCCGATGATGTGAAGAGATACTTTGTTTAGGGATAGTTTTCCTTTAATTTCATTTCCCTGTAATCGCATTTCCTGATTGTGATCATTTTATGCTTTGTAATAGCTTAAAACATCCCTATCCTCTTGTACGAATTATGTTTGACCTGACTTCTCAAGAATAAGATATGTAGGCGGCCTTTTTCGGCCTCGGTCATCCCTTTAATTATTTCCAATAGTCTCCCACTATAAATGTGGGAACTACGTTTGACCTGATTCCTGCCTCAAAGGGATACGTAGGCGCCACAACGGTTCGGTCATATCTCCCCAGGAATTGGAAACTGGGGCAGAATTTTTGAGAAAGGAATCTCAAAAATTCAGAAGATGAAGGTCATTGCCAACTGGATAAGAGGATGCTTGTAGATACGCAAATGCCACAATGGTTCATCTGTATAACCCAGGAAATGGAACTGGGGCAGAATTTTTGAGAAAGGAATCTCAAAAATTCAGAAGACGAAGAGCATTAGACTCCGAAGAGTTCTCCAGCAAGAATGCAGAGTATGCCGAAGAGCAACCAAAGCAAATACCGAGAAAGAATCTCATGATCCCCACAGAGTCTCAAGTGTCTTGCCGAAAGGAATAAAATCCGCTAAGAAACCTTTAACTGGGGAAGAAATTTTGAGAAGGATCCCAATATTTCCTCCAAGCTTCATTCAATAGTTCAACATTAAGCTCCGAGGAATTCCCCAGCACCGAGAGATCAGAGTCTACTTCAAAGAAATCCCTAGTCCTATATGGATTAATCCCCGGCTGTGATAGATTTCTTGAAAATCATCTTTCAAGTTCCCAGCTAGGATGACGAAGGACCTCCGTAGTCCGCCAGCAGTATGTCATAAATGTGAAGACCTCCAGTAAAGGACGTTCATTGAACTAGTACATGACATGACAGGCAGAGACATTTCCAAATCATCTCCTTTTTAAACCCTTTGTTTTCCAAAGAACTTGTTTGAAAAATATTTACAAAGATTAGTTTTACCCCTTTAATGTGATTTTGTCTTATGTCTACCTTGGTCTGGGGAAAGTCGAGGGTGACAAGTACCCGATATTGGAAAGCATACGGAGAAGACAGAACCAGGAGCAGAAGATCGAAGGAGGTCAACACAGGCCAGTTTCGACAAAACTAACAATTTTTCTGTGGATGGAGGTTGTACCCAAAAGTATATCAGAAAGCGGTCCCGCATTATCCAACGCGTTCAAAGAAATGCAACGAGAACAGATGCTTTAAAATTTGGCGAGAAAAGCCCAAAACAGCAGGAAGAGGCCAAAGAGGCAAAAGCCCCTAAAGCGGACGAATTTTCTGGTAGTTCACATAAACTACCAGATAAAGAGAACCCGACAACGTTCTTAAGTCCCCAAAAGGGATCAGGACATCTCGGTCAGCTTCAAAATTGGGGGCACCAAACAAAGAGCAACAACACTCCCCACCAATGCCTAGCAAGACAGGGATCACCCCAAACAGACAATGTTCAAAAAATGGTATTCATGGCTGTCCCTGAAAGCAGGCACGACCATTTCGCTCGCATTTTTAAAGTTATTTTGATTAGCTTCATAGACACTGTCTTTAAAGCCTTTCAAATCTTGACTGTAGTCGCTGATAAAAGCGCCACTGTGTCTGCTAACCATTTTCCTTGAGCGCAGGTACCCACAAAGGAGTCGACATTAAGACCAAAGGTGATGTTTTCATGACTTCCCAATGGGACATTGCATCATGCTACATGGCATCGCATTTTGCATTCACGTTGCATCATGATGCATGGCATCACATTTTTGCATTCATATTTGCATCATGCTGCACTGCATCACATTGCATCATGTTGCATTGCATCACATTGCATCATGCTGCATTGCATCACATTGCACCATATTGCATCACCTGGCATAACATTATATCGCATCATATTATGACATATCTCATTGCATCATATTATATTATGTTGCATCATATTGTATAGCATCATATCGCAGGAGAATACCAAGAGGGCCTTTCATATTTGCATGCCGAGAGGGCCATGGGGAGTGGGCCATGGGTAGAGGGCCATTCATATTTCTATGTCAAGAGGGCCATTCATATTTGCATGCCGAGTGGGTCATGCTAAGAGGGCCATTAATATTTTCATGCCGAGAGGGCCATTCATATTTCCATGTCAAGAGGACCATGCCGAGAGGGCCATTCATATTGGCATGCCAAGAGGGCCATGTCAAGAGGACCATGCCGAGAGGGCCATTCATATTTCCATGTCAAGAGGACCATGCCGAGAGGGCCATGTCAAGAGGACCATGCCGAGAAGGCCATTCATATTTCCATGTCAAGAGGACCATGCCGAGAGGGCCATGTTAAGAGGACCATGCCAAGAAGGCCATTCATATTTCCATGCCGAGAGGGCCATGACAAGAGGACCATGCCGAGAAGGCCATTCATATTTGCATGTCAAGAAGACCATCATCATCATATATCGCAGACACACATCCCCTGCAAAGATTATGTCCCTCTGCCAGCTGGATTCAAAGAGGATGACATTAATTAGGCGTCCCGAAGTCACACTAGATGCGCAGGATCAACCTCAGCATGCTTATAATTGAGATTACGTGAGAAAAAAGGGTCTAGCTTCGAGGATATGATTATCATTATCCTCATTCATTATGATAAATCTGGCATGCAGCATGCTTATATCCAAATTACATGAGGCAAAAGAGTCTGACGATGAGGATATCATTATCATTTATTATGCCAAGTCTGGCATCCAACATATTTATGTCCCATATTGCGTAAGGCGGAGGAGTTTGACGTCAAAGATATTTTATGCACCTTTATTCGAAAGCATTAATCGCTGGAAGATGCTGTTATATACCACCTGTCGTGAACGTTCGAAGCATATTATCTGACGGATATCTGTAAGTCGTCTCTTCCCAAATCGGATAATAAATCAGATTTTCCAACATTCGAAGGTTAAAGTCGTCTATAAGTCACAACGATATCCAAAATTGGATAGTGTATTGGATAGTGTGCAAGATTGCTCAAAACTTGACAGAACTAAGAGTTGTTTGTAAGATGCAATGATATCCGAAATTGGATAGTGTGCAAGATTGCCCGAAACTTGACAGAACTAAGAGTTGTCTGTAAGACGCAATGATATCTGAAACCGGATAGTGTGCAAGATCACCTGAAGATTGACAGTTCAAAGGTAACGCGTAAGTCGCAATGATATCCAAAATTGGATAAAGTGCAAGACTACCAAAAATGGATGGTCCAAGGGTTATCTATAAGCCGCGACATATCCACATTGATATTGTGTAGGATTACCCAAAGGCTAATAATTCAAGGGAAATCTGTAAGTCATGTCACGTCCAAGATCGGATAAAAGTGCAGGATTAACCAAAAACTGGCAATTCGAAGGATATCTGTAAGCCGCCTCTATCCAAAGTCAGCTAATGTGCAAGATTACTCGAAAGCTGGCAAATTAAAGGCATATGTAAGCCGTCTCTATCTAAAGTTGGATGATGTGATAGATTACCCAAAGCCTGACAATCCAATGAGTGTCTGTTAGTCGTGTCAATGCGGAAGATACGCGAGATCTATCCCAAAGACATATGCAAAAGACCACCGCCAAAAGCCAAGAAGGCTACCGCATTCAGGAGAATGCCCTTAAACAATCAAGAAGGTCGTCATCATTCAAAAATTACTACACAAGCAATATTATCCGATAGCCAAGAAGGCTATCACGTTTGACTGTCATGGAAGCGGCCATTTCCTAAAACAGAGACAGGAAAGGATGTCATCTTCCTCAAGAAACAACAGATAAAGGAAAATGAGGTACAAAGCTATCTCTCCTTGCTGAATTCTGTTACTACTAACCATTTGGTTTCGAGATATTGTCAAGAGCATCCAAGAAGGATGAAATTCTCAAAAGCAAAACCACATGTGCAGACTTCACCAAAAAGGATGCATCACAACGTGAAACTTTTTCGTAGCAGCAACTTGTGACATAGCCCGGAGAGGGACGTCAATCTCTTTGGACGTGAACTGAGGAACAACTCACCACCACCATCAAACCACACCCCTATCAGAAGGCATGTGGGTTTTTCCTATCTTTGGGTCTTGGTTCCGCATCCAGGGTATTTTCTAAACCCGCATTGGAAGCAATATTCTTTCCTTTCAAATCCGAGTGGTGATACACCTCGAGCTTTGAAAATTATATCCAGGAAAATCTTACTTATGGGTGTGAAGTGAACCACATTCATAGTTGAAAGGTTACAAGCCTCTTTTCTATAGCTTAACTTATTCCTCACTCATCCCGAGCCAAAGGTTGTCTTAACATAAAGATTACCTTTTCCACCAATTGAGTCGAACTACAAGCAGCCTGATTCCCTGAGTCCTGGGATATGTAGGCGGGCTCTATGATGAAAACTTGGCTGCATTCCTAACTCCCCCCAATCCTCCTACTCCCTAGCTTTCCGGTCTCTTCGTACTCTGAAACCAGGAAAGTTTGGAATTCCTTGAAAATCATGCGTAAAATCAAGCATCTTGAACTACAAGTGGCCTGAGTTCTCATGTAACCTGAGATATGTAGGAAACTCAATGCCAGAATTTGGCCATAACTCCTTCAAATTCATGCTAAAACCAATCGCTTCCTGAAGATGGACCTGTGATCGGATAAAATTGGGAACGTCAATTCCCTTTGCCCAGGGTTCATTACACTCACCCTACCCAAAGGGAGGGGCAGCTGTTGACACCCAATTTTTACCCTCCACATTACGAATTAATCTTGAGCCTTGTTGAATTTTAAACAATTTTTGAAATAATTGTCTTGTAAAAAGGGGTAAATCATCATCAAATCAGCTTTATAATAGTTCTGAGTAACAATTTATATTTTTGATATTTAATTATGTGAAATTTATATAAGTTTACTAAAAGAATTATTTTAGAGCATAGTGTCATAAAAAAAGTCCTTTTAAAAGATTAAACACTTGATTTTTCTCCAAGTTATTTCAAATGAGAAATTAATTGAATAAATTAATTTTGCAATTGTTAAAGAGGTAATTAAGTGTTAAATTCAATAATTATTTCAATTTGTTTAAGTTAAATGAGCTCAAGATTTGATTGTAATTAGTTCGTCTATATTCCAATACTAGCCTAATTCCTTAAATCATTTAAATTCTAGCCGAATTTCATCAATTTATTCGTAATTTGGCTACCTTCTTAAACCTAAAGTCGCCACATTCAAACTTTAAACACCCTTATAACCCCTTCTATGATCAGCCGTTTAGGCCAACCCATTCCCACAACCCACCTCCGGCCCACTTCCATTTCCCTCTAATCTCGTGACCCGCTCCGGCCCAACACCTCTCACCCTAATCCACCCTTATACGCCTCTTTCTCTTTTCTCTTACTCAGACAAAACCAAACACCCCTTTAGCTTCATCTTCTTCTTTTTCTCTCAACAGCTCACCAGAAACCCTAGCCGCCCCTCTTCTCTCCTCCATTTCTCTCACGCGTCGACTCCCCTTATTGTACGAAGCAACGCGCTTCGTACAACACCTCAGCTTTACCAGTACGCCCCCTCATCCTTCACTCCTTCATCGTTCTCACAAATAACAACCCCAACGCTAACAGCTCCAAAATGTTGCTCACAACTTCCCAATCCCTTACCCCCGTTAAAATTCCCATTTTTCATCCCTTTCTCTCCGTTAAAGGTGTGCTGGCACGTCCAGAAGCTTCTAGAGGACACCAGGTGTCACCCCCTCCGCGAAATCCATAAAACTTGTACAAGTTGTTGCTGTGAACATTGCTCCAGCTGAGGAATTTGAATTCCTCAGTAAAATCCCCAAAACCCCCTCTGGTTTTCCCCCCATTTTCACCCAAAATTCCATATAAATACCCCCTAGCTGCATGAAAAGGAGCTGATTTTGGGGAAATATTAGGGGTTCTTGAGAATCATTTCTCTAACCTCACAAAACTAGTCAGCTGTTGGGGAATAAAACACTAAGAAATTCGAAATCTAAATGGGGTTGATATTAGTCTGGTGGTGGTAAGGCTTTCCGATGAAGTTCGAAGCCCGAGTTGCTGCCCTAAAAAAGGTGAATCCCTTAACCTCCTCCTTTACTATTTTTGTTGTTTTACATTTTTGCTTTTATAATGTTTAAACCTTGGTGAAATCTGGTTCTGGTCTTGTTTGTTAGTATCAAAGATATGTGCTTAAATGTTAGACTAATATTATGATTTCGAGTAGCAATCTTGTGTTAGAAGTATGGTCTTTTACTGATTTTGTTTAATTTGTTAAAATAACAAGTGTGAGCATAAGTTTGTAGCCTAGATTGTTGCTAAAAGATGTGGAATCTATCCTAATTTGCCCATGAAATGTTTGGTTCTGTCTCCTGTTTGTTCCCCAACCCCCTTTTCGTAATCATGCTCCTATGTGTTTACTAACTCTGTCTAAGCACTGACGCTTCATATATATATTGATTGAATGTTGTTATGGTTTGCTCATGTCTAAATATCTGCATGTGATAGTTTTAAACTCTGTTTCCCTTCACTATATAAACCCCATAGTTCCACTAGTTTAGGTTTGACTTATGTGATGTCTAAATGCTATGAACTCGAGCATGATCCTATTGTTAGGACTTAGGTCTGATTTTGTTCATGAAAAACTCTATCCCTCTTTGTTGTTCTTAGTCTTTCTCTTTGTTTAACCTGTTCTCTCCTCTTTACGGTTTTAACTATGTATGAATTGTTAGCCTTACTCTCCTATGATTGGGGTGATGTTTAGGTGAACTTTGAGTACTGATTTTCCATAGTTCCCCTGGTTTTGTTTAAACTGTATGGCATGTAAATACTATGAGAATGGATTTTATACTTGTTTACTGATATAAGAATGCTCAACCCCTGCCTATTTCCCCTATTTCCCTCAACTTGTCATTGATTCTGCTTTCCTCTTCCCCTTTCCCTTCACTGTCTAGCCTATATTAAAATGATTTTATGTTTATGAATTGGTTAAGCTCCAATGTTGCTATCTTATGCTTGGATTGATGTTTTTAATGAGTTTGAGCAACCGTGTCCTTTCAAAATCTCATGATCATATTGGTTCTATGTTTTGTGACATGAAAGTGTTATAGATTTTGAACTTGCCATTAGGATGGTTACTGTTGTCCAACTTTTTTTCCTTTTCCCCTTGATTTCTCTATCTTCTACCCTACCCCCTTATTGATTTTCTGGAAAATGGTTAATCCATATGAATGTTTTGAAATGTCTAAGTTTCATAAAACATATGTCTTAAGTGACAAAATTAGTGATTTTATTGTATGAATGTCCTTGTTTCATATGCTTTAACTTGGTATAAATACCTGCGCATTGGTGTATATTTCTGTTTGAATTATTTTCTTTGTTTAATTTAGTTAAGACACGTACTAATTCTCATTTATTTTACTCTTTCTCTGTATGAAATCGGTGGAGTCCAATTGGACTCCCAAAATTCCCCTACATCTTCTAGTTGGGCTTAGCCCAACATTATTTGATGGTCCAACAAGAATAAGCCAAAAAGGGCTAAAACATCAGAGGAAGCAGCGACAACGGTGGAGAGAAATGGGCCAAGCCCAAAAGAAATGATCCGCATCGGAAAAAGTCCAAAATAGACTGAATAAATAAATTTGGGTCAAAGCCCATAAGATTCAGCAGCAGCAGTAGCCCAAAAGGCTAAAAGATGAAAAGTGGACTAAGTCCAAAATGAAAACGGCGGTGAGCCTAAAGAGGGATCACACACTAGCATTAAGACATGATTAACATATTTTAATTATGTCTTCTTGTTACTTAGTTGATTAGTTTGATTGTATATTTGGACTAACTTTGCGAAACTTAGTTAAATTATCCCCAAAAGGAATCAAACTTTATGATAATTATTGTTTCATTTACTCAATTTGTTTAATTTCAACTCTTTTCTTTCCGTGAGTATAAAAAATGGACCCCTTTTTATTGACTTTTATAAAACAACCTTTTTTCATAATTATCCTCTAAAATCAATCTTCTTTATAAAAACAAGATGTTTTATAAACCAATTATGTTTTCAAAAGTTAGTCAACAAGTTAGTTTTTCAAACAAGCCCGGGCAACCGCGAGTTAGCGGATACTCTTGGTGCCTTAACACCCTTCCAAGAGTATTAACTTGAACCCTTACCCTTAATCTCTTAATTTTTAAAGTTTTATCTGTTTTGGGATTTTCAAAATTCTTATAAGTTTTTTCTTGGTTTTTACTTTATAAAAACTAAGTGGCGACTCTTGCTTTTAATTGAAAACATTTTGGAAACTTTAATAATATTTTTGAAACGAACCTTTCAACAAACAAAGTCATGTTTTTCCATCCTTGCTCGAAAAGGATAAAAAACACTTGGTTTTCCCCAGGCATCTGGTTTGTCATGCGATAGAGGTGCGACTCGCACTTCGACTCGTGCGGTCTACACGGCCCAGTGCATGACACCTCAAATTTTTCAATTTCCTTTCAGGCACTCTGTTTTGGCATGTGGTGAGCTGTGCGACACACACAATTGCTTGTGAGGTCCACACAGTCCTCCACACAGTTCATTTTCTTGTCCTGCATTCACTTGTCCATTTTCCACTTCATGCATTCCTGAGATAAACCAAAAACAACAAAGGGTGAAGAAAATTAAAGTAAAAACACTTGGGTTGCCTCCCAAGAAGTGTTTGATTTTACGTCGTGGTTTAACAATAGTACCTCCACCTCAGTCGTTGTTGGATAGCATGCTAATCTGATTGGCATGGCCCCATCCTAAGAAGGGAAATTTCTCCATCAACAACTTAGAGACATCATCATGTTACTTGAGCATGGGTGTTTTGTCCACTTCACACTCCTCATGAGCATCATTAATCTTACTCTCTGAGTCTATCACCGATATCACACTCAAATTATCAGAAGGAATTATGGGTTGTCATACATTGAAAGCCACTACTTCATCCCCCACTCTGAATTTGAGTTCTCCGAGCTCAACATCAACAAGGGCCCTTCCCGTGGCCAATAGTGGTCGCCCCAAAATAATGGGTACCTCAATATCCACCTCACAATCAAGAATGAAAAAATCCACCAGAGAATAAGTTTATCCACTTTTACCAATACATCAAATAGGATCCCTACTGGATGTTTGATAGATCGATCAGCCATGAGAAATCGAATAGATGTAGGCTTTGGCGCGCCCAATCCTAGCTTCTTGAAGATTACTAGGGGCATTAAGTTGATGCTTTCCCCCAAGTCACATAAGGCTTTTTGGAATACAAACATCCCAATAGTACAGGGTAAGGTAAATGCACCTGGGTCTTCTCTTTTTGTAGCTGCATTTCTAGTCATTACGGCGCTACAGCTATGTGAGATATCAATGGTGCCCACGTCAACGACCTTCTTCATTTTAAGCAGTTCCTTCATAAATTTTGAGTACCCCGATATTTGCATCAATGCTTATACTAAAGGAATGTTTATTGAGAGATTGCTAAACATCATAACAAACTTGCTAAACTTGTGATCCTCTTTCTTCTTGTTAAGACTTTGCTAATACGGGGAAGGTCCCTTGGGAAGTGTGGTTGACACACTTTGCACAGGAGGGGGACTTTCCTCAACATCGATAGTTACCCAGGAAGGGGATTCAGTCTCCTCCTTCTTATTATCAATCTCAACATTCGCGAGGCGTTAGGTGCACCAAGAGTCATCCCTACCCCCAGGTCTTCAACAATATTTTCATGTGCAATCTCATTATCTTTGCTGCTTGGCTCCACAATAGTTTTAACAATCGGCTAATTGGGTTTCACAATCGACTTTACAACAAGTTCTCTTATTTCACCGGTTGTTCATCCAATCCTAGTAACAATAGCCATAACGTGCCCGTCACTTTTATGGTTTGTAGTGGCATTACTAAGAAGTGGAACCTTCCTTCCTGAGTTCATTTGAATGGAGGGATGACACATTTTGGCCTCAAGCTGCTTGATTGAGGTCGTATGGGTCTTACGATTTGATGAAGTGTTGAGACTTCACTTTTAAGATCATTTACCCTGGCATTAGTTGTATCCACCTTTGTTAGCACCAACGAAAATATGTCCTCTACCTTAGAGCGACCGAGGTTGCTTGTGGTTAGTTGGTCGAGGGAATCTGCTTTGTTTGGGGCATATAAGGGCTTTGGTGATTGTATTGATCACCATACTTATCCCGGTTATCTCTTATCGAACCTTGATTCTTTTCCTTTGGGCGATAGTACCTAGGACGAGAACCCGCCGACACAAAGTATAGTTTACCATCTACAACTTCCATCATCTCATCATCGCTAGATTTGATTTCCAATGTATTCACAACATTTATGCCCTTAGCACCCATCACATGCTTTGCTAAGAGATCAATTTGGGTCATCATTTTAGCCATGGTCTCATCTTGAATTTTCCCCATTTTTTTGATTTCATTTGCCAGGATGGATGAGGCTGATCCTGAGATTGGCACATCTGCTCTTTTGTATACCAAGTTTGGTTGGTTTTTGTCATTCATTCTTAGAAAGCCGAGGTAATGGGAAATTACGAGTCCATGAAGGTGCCACCTCTAAGGTTGTTAGCTATTGACTTGTTCATAGAATTCAATGACCTATAGAAACTTTGGAGCAATACATTGTCTGATAACTCATGGTTCAAACACAAGACAAGCTTCTTTTTGAACCTTAACCAAACTTTATGTAGAGGCTCATTCGGGAGTTGCCTAAAATTTGTGATCTCATCTCTTAGCTTCAGCATTCGAGGTAGAGGAAAGAATCTCGATGTAAATACCTCAACCAATTTGGCCCAAGATGTGATAGATCCATCCGTCAATTCTTCCAACCACATCGTGGCTTCCCCCATCAAAGAAAAAAGGAATAGGCACAATCGGATGGATTATTGGGAGATGTTTTGAATAATGTATGGTTGGCAAATCTCCATGAAATTTCGGATATGCTAGTTGGAATCTTCATGTGCTGCTCTACTAAACATGCTCTTCATTTGCATCAAATAGACATGGTGCTAGTCACGTGAAAGACATCATTTACCATCATGGAGGGTAGGCGGATTGCACCCATACCCCCTTGCATTATAGGCTCAGCCTCATCAGCCTCCATGAAGCCATCAATACACTCATTATCGTCGGCCTCTTTCATAGTCTAGCCTGCTCAATTACAACACAAACAACAAACAAAAGTAAAAGAAACAAGCACTCTCAAAGTGACTACAAATCTACAATCAAAAATAGCTATCAACTCAAGTCCCCAGCAACGATGCCATTTTGATAATGCTCAAATGTACTCTCCCATGAGGAGATATGCAAAACACATTTATAAGTACCCAATAGGTGTCGGGGTTTGTCACGCCTCAAATTACAATTAGACGGACAGGCACTCGATGCCCTAAAGGCCCGAGAGAACCAGCTTATAACCTGTGATTCATCATGCATATAACTATGACAATTAAGAAGCTTTGACTATAGATAAGCTACCTGAATAACAAGACCAACATAGATAGGCCCAAAACTTATGTACACGATCTGGCCATTGAGGCCACAACTATTAAGAGCAAAGACATAACTAAGTTTTACTTTAACATTGGTCTACAAAGCCTCTACAAGATAGACAAACTTAGTTTAGGTCGGGACAGGGCCCCGCCTTACCCTTAACTATACAATACCCAAAATATATACCAAAGACTCGGTAAAGCCCCGAATCAACCTGGAGCGCACCAACAGCAGCCGAGTGTCCTGTGCTCCTACTGGGGAGGTCTACTAGCAAGAGTACATGTGCCTGCGGCATGAAATGCAGCGTCCCCATGAGGGACGTCAGTACGAGAGAATGTACTGAATATGTAAGGCATAAAGTAAACCATATGTAAACAAGAGCTCAAATAGAATAAGGTATCAGTGCATAAACATGTAAATAAGAACAGAAGATCACATTCGTTTACACTTGCGAAATCATGTATATTACGTTCTTTGGTTACTCTTCTTTGCTTTATGATCATTGTAAGGCATGTAATACACGTGACCAACTGATCAGTGGTAGAAGAGGAGTCCGATGCTAGGCAATTTAACCCCTGGGATGCTGCCCTCATAAATATACAAATTGGGATCGACCCATGCTAGGCTTTCGCCCCTAGGCTGCCACCCATAAGTACACAAATAGGGATCGACCCATGCTAGGCTTTCACCCCTGGGCTGCCACCCACACATATACAGATTACTTCATTTAGTTTCTTTAATCTTTGAGATGTCACGCCTCAAATTACATTTAGACGGACAGGCACTCGATGCCCTAAAGGCCCGAGAGAACCAGCTTATAACCTGTGATTCATCATGCATATAACTATGACAATTAAGAAGCTTTGACTATAGATAAGCTACCTGAATAACAAGACCAACATAGATAGGCCCAAAACTTATGTACACGATCTGGCCATTGAGGCCACAACTGTTAAGAGCAAAGACATAACTAAGTTTTACTTTAACATTGGTCTACAAAGCCTCTACAAGATACACAAACTTAGTTTAGGTCGGGACAGGGCCCCGCCTTACCCTTAGCTATACAATACCCAAAATATATACCAAAGACTCGGTAAAGCCCCGAATCAACCTGGAGCTCACCAACAGCAGCCGAGTGTCCTGTGCGCCTACTGGGGAGGTCTACTAGCAAGAGTACATGTGCCTGCGGCATGAAATGCAGCGTCCCCATGAGGGACGTCAGTACGAGAGAATGTACTGAATATGTAAGGCATAAAGTAAATCATATGTAAACAAGGGCTCAAATAGAATAAGGTATCAGTGCATAAACATGTAAATAAGAACAGAAGATCACATTCGCTTACACTTGCGAAATCATGTATATTACGTTCTTTGGTTACTCTTCTTTGCGTTATGATCATTGTAAGGCATGTAATACACGTGACCAACTGATCAGTGGTAGAAGAGGAGTCCCATGCTAGGCAATTTAACCCCTGGGATGCTGCCCTCATAAATATACAAATTGGGATCGACCCATGCTAGGCTTTCACCCCTAGGCTGCCACCCATAAGTACACAAATAAGGATCGACCCATGCTAGGCTTTCACCCCTGGGTTGCCACCCACACATATACAGATTACTTCATTTAGTTTCTTTAATCTTTGAGATTGTTACTTTGGTGGTTGTAACCTTTATTGAGCTCAAAACTATGGACCAGTAGTAGAAGACATGTGGACATGCACTTAAGGCAGTAACAATGATATAAGGAACAAACGTAACATCAACGTACTGTTTAGGAGCTTATATGATACAATGAACCTCATTTGGCTTAGAGAATAACTCACAAAGCTTTGTTGTTGAAAGTACCTTTACTAGGAAACTCACTTCGTTGGTAACAACACAAATATAAGAGTTCATGCCAAGGAATATGAAACTGAGAAACCTTACATACCTTGTTGTGTAACTCGGATATTACAACGAATTAAGCTTCCCTCTTTCAGATTATTTATCTACAATAAAATACGTGGCAAAACTAGTATTAGTATCTAGTTAACTAATTTGGGCTACTTGATCCCACTAAATCAGTAACTAGGCAGTAAGCTCGTAATTGATCAAACCAAGAGTGTTCCTTTCACCTCTTCTCTTCTAAACATATCTACATACTGTATGACCTTCTCATAAGGTCCCTTGAAACTCTTCCAACTTCACAACATATACCAAATAACATACAAAGGTGTGCAGGCAGCAAGTTAACATAACACCCAATTAAGTGGTGTATTACCACACCCTCCTTCCATACTTCAATACAATTTCACACACCCTTTTACAAGTTCAACCAAGTTGTCCCAAATATATACACATAAAACCGCTCCTAAAACAATCCCAAACATCCTTAAACATAATAAGAAAGTATTTTAACTCAAGGATTCCAATCACTACCCCATGGTTCTTGACACAAACACATACAGAATTCTCCATCAAACTTGCATATAAAAAGGGGTAAAAATGGGCAGTAACTTTACCTTAAATTCTAAAAATCTGTCCTTCTAACTTGTACTTCTTCAAGAGCTTGAACTCCCCTTCAACTTAGCTTGAAAAGAGGGAGAATACTTAAGAACCCTAATGGTATTTTATGGCTGCTATGTGAAGCTAAGAGAGAGAGAAAGAAAGAACTTCTAAAATCTGTTTTTTTTCAAGTTAAAATGAGTGAAATGAGCTGGTCTTAACCCCTTTAAAGTGGGGCTGCTTTGGCCGACTTTCCTTGCTCATTTTGAGCCACAAAATGTCAAGAAGGTGATACACCTACTTGGCCATTTTACATGGGCTTTGTTGGACTTAACCTTATTGGGCTTTGGCTGCCAATTCATTCCCTTTCTTTCACTTCTTTGGGCCAGAATTTATTCAAGTGGGTGATGGGTGTACTTGGCCCTCTAAGCTAGTCAAAATAGTCTTAGTAGGTGATGCACCTACCTAGTTCTTTAGGCTGGTCAATAAGTCAAAGTAGGTGATGCACCTACTTGTCACCTTCTAGCTTAGTTAAGTCAAGCAAGCAGCTCTCTTATTTTATTCTATTTTCTAATTTCTAATCCCTTTTGCTTTAACTTAACACTTCACCCTAAATATTTACTCAAATACAACCTTACCATCTCGAGTTTAAATACTTTTATCGAGGTTAACTTGGCCGTTTACGTGCTGAACTGAATGGGGCATTACAGCACCTCCCAATACACATTAAACTATCACTGCTCATATAAGAAACTCGGTCCCTCACCTATATGACAAGGCTATATCAAGTGATTAATGAATAGGACTATTATATGCGGAATACGGGATGTTACATCCTCCCCTTCTTAGGAACATTCGTCCTCGAATGATATTAAAGTTAACCAGCCCAAACAAGCTCAAGCCTAAGTTAAGTACCACTATTAGACAGATAATATATATAGACTTATACTTACTCGTTAATGCCTCAACTCGACACTTCCACCTTTCTCATCGGACTGAAATAGATGAGGATACTTGGATTTCATCGCTTCTTCCGCTCCCCATGTAACTTCTTCTACTTGTTGGTTTCTCCACAGTACTTTTACGGAAGCTACTTCCTTATTTCTTAGCCTCTTAACTTGGCGATCCAGAATTGCAATGGGTACTTCTTCATAAGTGAGATCTCCCATAACTTGTACATCTTCAATAGGAGTAATACGAGATGGGTCACCTATACACTTTCGAAGCATTGAGACATGAAATACCGGATGGACTGTTGAAAGCTCTTGGGGTAGCTCTAACTCATATGCGACTTGGCCAACTCTTCGAATAATATTATATGGCCCTATATAGCGTGGACTTAACTTTCCCTTTTTACCAAATCTCATCACCCCTTTCATTGGTGACACCTTCAAAAATACCCAATCTCTTATAGCAAACTCCAGCCCTCTTCTTCTAATATCTGCATATGATTTGTATCGACTTTGAGCCGTTGCCAGCCGCTGTTGTATCACCTTAACTTTTTCCATAGCTTGATGAACAAGATCTGGCCCAAATAAGGTAGTTTCCCCCACTTCAAACCATCCGATTGGTGATCTACACTTCCTCCCATATAAAGCTTCATAAGGTGCCATTTTGATACTTGAATGGTAGCTATTGTTGTAAGAAAACTCAATAAGTGGTAAATGGTCATCCCAGCTACCTTTAAAGTCCAATAAACAAGCTCGTAACATATCCTCAAGTGTTTGGATTGTACGTTCTGCCTGACCATCCGTTTGAGGGTGAAAGGCCGTACTTAAATTCACTTGTGTTCCCAAACTCTTCTGGAATGATTTCCAAAAATTCGCAGTGAATTGAGCTCCCCTATCAGATATAATAGAGATTGGGATTCCATGTAGCTGAACTATCTCTTTAATATACAACCCTTGCATACTCTTCAACTGTATAAGTAGCCTTAACCGGCAAGAAGTGGGCTGATTTGGTGAGTCTATCAACTATTACCCATATGGAGTCAAACTTCCGAAATGAGCGAGGCAGACCAGTGACAAAATCCATGTTGATCATGTCCCACTTCCAAATTGGAAGGTCTATATGTTGCATATAACCTCCAGGCTTTTGGTGCTCTACTTTAACTTGTTGCCAATTTGGACATTTAGAAACAAATTCTGCAATGTTCTTCTTCATGTCACTCCACCAATACACTCCTTTCAAGTCATGATACATTTTAGTTGAGCCCGGATGGATAGAATATCTTGAATGATGTGCGTCTGTCATAATTCTCTCCCTTAGTCCATCTATATTAGGCACACACAATCTGTTTTGGCACTGGAGTACTTTGTTTTGCGTAAGCTCAAATGCCTTTGTCACCCCTTTTTGTACATTCTCCTTAAGCTGTAATAGATTAGGATCCTTATATTGCTTCTCTTGTACTTCGACTACTAATGAGGATTCTGCTGCATTTTGAACAATAATCCCTTCATCTTGAGATTCAAGAAGGCGAACCCCCAAGCTAGCTAGTTGGTATAGATCCTTAGCTATTCTTTGTCTTTCCATGGACTGCCCATAGGTGTTTGCCATTGTCCTACGACTTAAAGCATCAGCCACCACATTTGCTTTCCCCGGATGATACAAGATATCAACATCATACTCTTTTAATAACTCAAGCCATCTTCGCTGCCTCAGATTCAGATCCTTCTGCTTAAAGATATATTGCAAGCTCTTATGGTCCGTATATATGTCAACATGAACCCCATACAAGTA
>QJPP01002037.1:0-10593 GCA_003996215.1 Jaltomata sinuosa | reverse complement strand
TACGGTCGATTTGCAAGCAAGATCTTGTACATGTAGAGTATTTGACATGGATAAAATACCTTGTCCACATGCTATGGCAGCGCTTCGAGTCCAATATGGTGAAGATTTTGGTAGGTGGATTTATGAGTACTCATCCTCATATTATACGGTGGAGAGATACATCATTGCATACTGTGAGGAAATTCATCCTGTGCCTTCTGAAGAATCTTGAAATGTTCCTTTGGAGATTTTAGAGAGAGAAATATCTCTTCCACATATTGACCCAAGCAAACCGGGAAGAAGGCGAAAAAAGAGGAGGCATGGAGTCAGAGAATTATTTCCAACAAGAAAAAATAAGTGCTCTATATGTAAGACGGTTGGCCACAAAAGAACTACATGCCCAGATCGAAATGCTCCATAATTGTTAATGTTTCACTCATTTTCTCCATTCTTGTAATAGTAATAGTATTTTTATTCTGAAATTTTAGTACTTTTTTATGATATTTCAATCGGTGATGTTTGTGAACTTAACTGATTTATATATTGCAAAAGATGGTGAAATCTGTTGGGAATAATTAAATATGTTACTACAAATATTGAAAATAATCAAACAGATTCAGGACATATTGCACCAGATGAATGATATATTGCAGCAGATGACTCATCTATTGGAAATGATCAAACAAATATAGACATATGTTGCAGCAGATGAGTTATCTGTTGCAACATATGAATTATTTGTTGGAAATCATCCAACAGACATAGACATATGTTGCAGCAGATGATTCATCTGTCACAACAGATGACTCATCTATTGGAAATCATCCAATAGATATAGACATATGTTGCAGCAGATGATTCATCTGTTGCAACAGATGACTCATTTGTTGGAAATCATCCACCAGATATAGACATATGTTGCAACAGATGAATCATCTGTTGGAAATCATCCAACAGATAGTGACATCTGTTGCAACAGATAAAACATCTGTTGGAAATCAGCCAACAGATATTGACATCTGTTGCAATAGATGAACCATCTACACTTAGATGAACCATTAAATAACTTAGTTTATTACTAATCATGAATTAATTAATCAATTCACATTAAATAAGTCAATTGATCCATCTATTTAGGATCACTACACTTAGTTGATCATGTAATTATTATGTAATTCATTGAGATTGTAATTGAAGTTGTTAATTGAAAGCTAATTATGATTAAATAACTTAGTTTATTACTAATCATGAGTTAATTAAGCAATTCACATCAAATAAGTCAACAGATGAGTCATATGTTGCAACATATGAGTTTTATGTTGCAACATATGAGTCATATGTTGCAACATATGACTCATATGTTGGATGAAATTAAAGCAGTAGCTACTGCTCTGATTTCATCCAACATATGACTCATCTGTTCCAACAGATGAGTCATATGTTGCAACATATCACTCATATGTTCCAACATATGAGTCATATGTTGCAATATATCACTCATATGTTGCAACATATCACTCATTGTAATTGAAGTTGTTAATTGAAAGCTAATTATGATTAAATAACTTAGTTTATTACTAATCATGAGTTAATTAAGCAATTTACATCAAATAAGTCAATTGATCCCTCTATTTAGGATCACTACACTTAGTTGATCATGTAATTATTATGTAATTCATTGAGATTGTAATTGAAGTTGTTAATTGAAAGCTAATTATGATTAAATAACTTAGTTTATTACTAATCATGAGTTAATTAAGCAATTCACACCAAATAAGTCAACATATGAGTCATATGTTGCAACATATCACTCATATGTTGCAACATATGAGTCATATGTTGCAACATATCACTCATATGTTCCAACATAATAAGAGTAAACCAACAGATGAGTCATATGTTGCAACATATGAGTGATATGTTGCAACATATGACTCATCTGTTGGAACAGATGAGTCATATGTTGGATGAAATCAGAGCAGTAGCTACTGCTCTGATTTCATCCAACATATGAGTGATATGTTGCAACATATGAGTGATATGTTGCAACATATCACTCATTGTAATTGAAGTTGTTAATTGAAAGCTAATTATGATTAAATAACTAAGTATATTACTAATCATGAGTTAATTAAGCAATTTACATCAAATAAGTCAATTGATCCCTCTATTTAGGGTCACTACACTTAGTTGATCATGCAATTATTGTGTATTCATTGAGATTGTAATGGAAGTTGTTAATTGAAAGTAATTATAATTAAATAACTTAGTTTATTACTAATCATGAGTTAATTAAGCAATTCACACCAAATAAGTCAACAGATGAGTCATATGTTGCAACATATGAGTGATATGTTGCAACATATGAGTGATATGTTGCAACATATGAGTCATATGTTGCACCATATCACTCATATATTGCAACCATATCACCATTGTTGTTTTTGATGTTTTTATGTTGTATTTGTAGGAAATGGAAACAAACACGGAACCGGAAGGAAATACGTGAAAACGAGCATTCTGGATAAGGGTGACGATCCGAGTGACGGACCGTCAAGCGTGTGACGAACCGTCAAGGCAGCCGTCACACCATGGCAACACACTGCCTAAGGGCGACGGCCACCGTGACGGCCCGTCAAGGATGTGACGGTCCGTCACCATAACCGTCACACAAAGGCAGCAAAGGGGCAGTGCCACTGCCTTAGCGTGACGGTCCAGGCGACGGTCCGTCAAGGAAGCGACGGTCCGTCAGCCTGACCGTCACGCTAAGGCAGTAGCTTACGTCGGCGACCCGCGTTTTGGGGATTCCTAGCCCGTTTTGGATTTGGTTTCTTTGGCTCCTATAAATACCCTATGTTAGGTTTATGTTAGAATTCACCCAATATATTTGACAACGATCGCTTACGCTTCTTAAATTGAGGTGTAGTTTGAGCGTTATCAGATACTGCTCTGATTTCATCCAACATATGAGTGATATGTTGCAACATATGAGTCATATGTTGCAACATATGACTCATCTGTTGACTTATTTGGTGTGAATTGCTTAATTAACTCATGATTAGTAATAAACTAAGTTATTTAATCATAATTAGCTTTCAATTAACAACTTCAATTACAATCTCAATGAATACACAATAATTGCATGATCAACTAAGTGTAGTGACCCTAAATAGAGGGATCAATCGACTTATTTGATGTAAATTGCTTAATTAACTAATGATTAGTAATAAACTAAGTTATTTAATTATAATTAGCTTTCAATTAACAACTTCAATTACAATGAGTGATATGTTGCAACATATGAGTGATATGGTGCAACATATGACTCATATGTTGCAACATATGAGTGATATGTTGCAACATATGACTCATCTGTTGCAACATATGAGTGATATGTTGCAACATATCACTCATATGTTCCAACATAATAAGAGTAAACCCACAGATGAGTCATATGTTGCAACATATCACTCATATGTTGCAACATATCACTCATATGTTGCAACATATGACTCATCTGTTGACTTATTTGGTGTGAATTGCTTAATTAACTCATGATTAGTAATAAACTAAGTTATTTAATCATAATTACTTTCAATTAACAACTTCCATTACAATCTCAATGAATACACAATAATTGCATGATCAACTAAGTGTAGTGACCCTAAATAGAGGGATCAATCGACTTATTTGATGTGAATTGCTTAATTAACTCATGATTAGTAATAAACTAAGTTATTTAATCATAATTAGCTTTCAATTAACAACTTCAATTACAATGAGTATGAATTACATAATAATTACATGAAATATTGTCATCACCAAATATATATTATAACTAAATAAAATACTAAAAATAAAAAAGATTGTCTGCAAATTACAGCCCATAATATAATAAAATAAAATACAAAAAATAAAAAATATTGTCTGCAAAATGCAACCCATATCAGGGCTCCAAACTCTTAAAAATCACCCCAGCGGCCCAAACTTCTTGCATTCTTGCAACTGAATTATCATTCATTAGAGTCTTAGGAGTTATCATAGAAGTGTCGGTTATCAAATGCTCAATGAAAGCAAGCAAGTATGACCCGCACGCGGCAAATGTCTCATTCTTTGGAAGGTTCTGTTTTCGACCTTCAAAAGCCCATCGTTCGTTGAGCAATTTTTCCGGCAAGTGATTCATTAGGCCACTTTGCTTCAACAACTTAGGGAACAACTCCAACAAACTCTCCATGAATATCAGAAATTGAAACTTTTCAAACACTGGTATGTTGCAGTCATAGACATTCATGACTCCCTCACTTATTTTGATCTCAACAGTCACAAAATGCTTCTTCTCCAAATTCATTACTGCTATGATTCTCTTGGCCTCTCTCCAATCCATGGCACCTGGATATGGTCTCTTTTCTCTGACATAGTCAATCATGTCATCATCCCATTCAAACTCAGCAAGTAACTCCTCTAATTTTTTTCCACCAGGAGTTGTTGCTTCTTCACTGAGTTTGTTGTACCGACAGAGGAAATTACCATAAAAATTGAGGTCCATTATTCTATCTCCAAGATCATAGAATTGAATGAATTTTAAATGTCTCTCCCGCATGAGAAGAAGAATTTCATCAACATACTGAAATAATAATACAATTTATATAAGTTAGCAACTTATAATACTTGAAAAGTTGCAACAGATGAGTCATCTATTCCCATCTGTTGGAACAGATGTCTCATATGTTGGATGAAATCAAAGCAGTGACCTACAGTTTTGATTTCATCCAACAGATTACTCATATGTTGCAGCAGATGAGTAATATGCTGCAACAGATGAGTAATCTGCTGCAACATATGAGTAATCTGTTGGATGAAATCAAAACAGTAGGTCACTGCTTTGATTTCATCCAACATATGAGTCATATGTTGCAACATATGAGTCATATGTTGCAACATATGAGTCATATGTTGCAACATATGAGTCATATGTTGCAACATATAAGACATCTGTTCCAACAGATGGATCATCTAAATAAGCAGTACAAAATCATTAAATAAATAGAAGGTTAGTAAAAGTAACTTACCCAGTCCACATACCAAAACTTCATATCAGTCATGTTCTTGAAGTCTTGTGGACCAAATTTATGCATAGAGTAAATTTCTGGGGCCTTTTTTGAATTCATCAGATTTTTCAGCTTTGCCTTTCTTGTGGCAGACACCAACTTGTAGACATTTACCTTCTTCAGCTCTCCTTGCTCTCCTATGGCTCTTGGAATTTCCCCAACAGTGCAAGAAAGAGGAGTTGTAATTTTCCTTGATTTAATATCTGAAATTGCCTTGGAAATTGTTTTTTTTGTCCTCTTAATCTTAACCTGCAATGGAGTGAATGGCTCTGTAATCTTTCTTGATGGGATGACACCCCTTTTAGATGTCAATTCCTTTACAGCATTAGTTAATCCCTTAATAGCATCAATCACTCCATTGTGTTTTTCCTTGCACTCTTGGCATTTGCATGCAGAACAAGAGCTTGAAGAGGCAACACCACCAAACTGTCTACCTATGTTGTGTGGTAGATCTGTAGAATGCCTACTAAAAGGGGTATGTCTACCACCAAAGTCAGGGGTATGTCTACCAGTAAAGTCAGGGGTGTGTCCATCACCAAAGTCAGGGAGGTTTCCACCACCAAAATCAGCATCTTCAGTATGACCATAGTCATGGTCATTTCTTGGTTGAAAAATCATAAGAGGATCACCACCACCACCACCAACACCATCACCACCACCACCACCAACAGTAACAACAACACCATCACCACCAACACCAGCAGTATCAACAATAACCTCATCAAGAACCAAATCATCCTTCCCAAGTGTTTTTCTTCTGATGGCTGTTGCTCCGGCCAATTCTTTTTTTATCCTATTTACCTTAGGGTCTGGTAGAGTTTCCACAGACCCTAAAGTAACAAGGAATGGCATCTTTAACTCTCGATTAGTCGGGATAAGCCATGGATGCACAATCTAAAATCAACAATTAAATGTATTAAAATAATGTTTAACTCATAATTGAATTAATCTCTATAAAAGTAGACTTACTGCTTCCTCGGGTGGTTTGAAAAGATCAAGAACTTTTGCTCTTTTATCGTTCTTGACCGACAACCATCTCAGAATTCTAGGACTAGAAACCTCTTCTTGATAGTCCGTCACTTGTTGTCGGAGATAAGGAATGGCTTCAAATGCCCAAGCCTGTAAAAATTATGCTAAAAATTAAAAATATTATTCAATAAAAAAATTAAAACACAAAAATAAAATATTTACCATGAAAGCCCATGGAAAGCCATATAAGTTGGCTGTCTTTGGCGTTAACGGAGTCAACAAATATTTGACAGTCATTATGAAGCTTTCATGACCCCAAGGGTAGTTATTGAATGCCTCCAGATCTTCCGAGAGCTTTATTAAACCAAGTGGTATGTTGTTGTTAACGTCTCTCGCCCAAAGAATATTATGTACAAACCAAACCAAGCACAATGATTGCTTGTGCTTCTTTGAAAGCCTTTTACCTTCTAACTCTTGAAGTAAATTTACATTTTTGAAGGATGAACCAACAAGGGACACCAAGTCATCACCATCAGTTGACTTGCCCTTTTGAATTTTCTTGACAGTCTTGGCTGCTGACTTAGATCCTTTTTTTGTTGTTGTCTTTGGTGTGCGGGGTGCTTTCTTTTGCGTAACAACAGGAATAGGTTGAGAAGGAGGATGACATTTTAGTTCAGTAACTATGGCAAACTCCTTCAACCCAAAACAAAGTGGCATGCCACAGTAGTTGATCCAGACTTCATCCATCTTATTATTGTTCTCATACATAAATCTACGTTTGAGAAGACCATACACCATGGTCATTTGAAAACGAGCATTATTATCCTCTGGCAAATCAAGATATTGCCCAAAGCAGCTGTTCCTGAAATAATCATCCAAATTTTGTTCTTAAAGTATTTGTCTGAAGGTGTCAAAAGTTTTTCCCATGGTTGACTTTATCACACAATCACCAGTTATATTTATGACATCACACTACATTGTCACAGAAAAATTATCAATACAGAATGTTTTGACACACTCTTCAGTGGAAGGACTGTTAGGATCAAGGTGTTCCTCTTCCTCATCTTCACTTTCATTATCTCCTCCTTTTCCTCCTTCCTCTGATTCTACTATCTTCTCCATCCCTCTCTTTATCTACACCTTCTTCCTCTATTGAGTTTTTATCTTCATCACTTTCTCCTTCATCTTCCTCACTTCCTTCATATTCCTCACTTTCCTCATCTCCTTGTTCATATTTACTTGAATCTCCAGATTCTTGACTTTTTTCTATTTCCTTCTCTTTTTCCTTCTCTTTTTCTATATTTAAAGCTGATTGAGAAGAGACTTCTTCTTCTAATTGAGATACTGCTGGTATAGCAAGCTCTTTTAGTGGTGAATGTATCCTAGCTATTTTTCTTCTTTCTTTTTTTGGAGTTGATTCACTTCCTTTCCTTTTAGTGGGATCCATTTATCTACAAACAAGAGTAAAATAAAGGTCAATGATTGATTTGTGCATCATTAAAAAAAAAGATAACAATGAATTTAAAATGTACAAATAATTGTTCCAACAGATGGGTCATCTGTTCCAACAGATGGGTCATATGTTCGAAACATAATAAGAGTAAACCAACAGATGGTATAGTTATTTCCAACATATGCTTAATATGTTGCAACATATTATACATATGTTATGGTATTAACAAAAAATTTACCACATAATACACCAAGAACATCAGCATAAATCAACATTTATCACTTGAATAATAATTTGAAGATCAACACCATACAAGAACAACAACACCAACATTTACCAATAAAACAACATCAATAACACCAACAAAATTCAATAAAATCAACAAAACAACAACAACACCAACATTTACCATCTGTTGCAACATATGAGTGATATGTTGCAACATATGACTCATATGTTGGATTAAATTAAAGCAGTAGCTACTGCTCTGATTTCATCCAATATATGAGTCATCTGTTCCAACATATGAGTCATATGTTGCAACATATGACTCATATGTTGGAAACATAATAAGAGTAAACAAACAGATGGTATAGTTATTTCCAACATATGCTTAATATGTTGCAACATATTATACATATGTTATGGTATTAACAAAAAATTTACCACATAATACACCAAGAACATCAACATAAATCAACATTTATCACTTGAATAACAATTTTGAAGAGCAACACCATACAAGAACAACAACACCAACATTTACCAATAAAACAACATCAATAAGACCAACAAAATTCAATAAAATCAACAAAACAACAACAATACCAACATTTACCATATGTTGCAACATATGACTCATCTGTTCCAACAGATGGGTCATATGTTGGAAACATAATAAGAGTAAACCAACAGATGGTATAGTTATTTCCAACATATGCTTAATATGTTGCAACATATTATACATATGTTATGGTATTAACAAAAAATTTACCACATAATACACCAAGAACATCAACATAAATCAACATTTATCAGTTGAATAACAATTTTGAAGAGCAACACCATACAAGAACAACAACACCAACATTTACCAATAAAACAACATCAATAACACCAACAAAATTCAATAAAATCAACAAAACAACATAAACACCAACATTTATCATCTGTTGGTTTACTCTTATTATGTTTCCAACAGATGGGTCATCTGTTGGAACATATGAGTGATATGTTGCAACATATGACTCATCTGTTCCAACAGATGAGTCATATGTTCCAACAGATGGGTCATCTGTTGGAAACATAATAAGAGTAAACCAACAGATGGTATAGTTATTTCCAATATATGCTTAATATGTTGCAACATATTATACATATGTTATGGTATTAACAAAAAATTTACCACATAATACACCAAGAACATCAACATAAATCAACATTTATCACTTGAATAACAATTATGAAGAGCAACACCATACAAGAACAACAACACCAACATTTACCAATAAAACAACATCAATAACACCAACAAAATTCAATAAAATCAACAAAACAACAACAACACCAACATTTATCAATACAACATTTACCAATAACACCAACATAATGTTCAAGAACAAGAACAACAACAACATTAACCCTAACTTTGAGGAGAATACTCAGTTCAAATCTTCTTCTTCTTAACTCAGTTCAAGTCCAGTCCTCTTCTTATTCATTAACCAAAGCATTATTTTCAAAAAGCCTAACTTTTTGAGATGCAAGACCCTTCTACAACTGTAACAACAGATTCCAACAACAATAATACCAAAAAATTTACTTCTATCAATAATAATAACACAAGACAAGAACAACAACCAGACACAACAAAAATAACACAAGACACAATAAAAATTCAAATCTCAACAGCTGTTTGCTCAAACAGATCAACTAATATGTTGCAACATATTACTTGCAAAAATTAAAATTTTACTACTTTCACAACAATGTTGAAGAACAAGAATAACAACAACAACAAAAATTTATATTTCACTGAAGATACACATACTATTTTACAAATATACATTCATATCAAGTGTTAACAAATACCACAAATTAGGGTTTCTTTCATTTTTAAGCATAAAACAACAAAATCATCAACCCACAGTTTCAGTTCTTCTTCTTTTTCTTCTTTAATCAAAACCCCAACTTTTTAAAAACCCTAACTTTTCAACTTTTTGAACCAAATAAAAGAGAAGATTTTACCTGAAAAGAGATAGAAAGAGGAGAGCAAAGGGAGATCGATTCCCCTGTTTCATCGGGAAAATAACAGAGAAGAAGAAGAAGAAGAGAGCAAAATCGTCCTTAACAGTTGAGAGCTTTTGGGAGATGAGATTTTTTAAAATTTGAAACCAATTTGATCGGTTAAGGGAGAGGAAAAGAAAGAGAATTGGGGGGAGTTGAGTTGGGTGAGTTGGGTCTTTTTGTATTTTTAAAAAGATGAAGAAGTTTTAAAAATATTAATTGAGTCCCCAATTAACTTAACTAATTTTTTAAGTGTCTTTGACCATTACTCTTGGTCAATGTCACCAAAATTAATTTTGAGACTTGAGAGTCACCTTCCATTCAATTTTCTGAACTTTCTTAGGTTTGTAATTTTCTGAATATTTTTGGGGTTTTCAATTTGTTTCTCATGTTCTTTTGTAAACTTTCTTAGGTTTGTGATTTTCTGAATTTTTTTGGGGTTTTCAATTTATTTCTCATGTTCTTTTGTAAACTTTCTTAGGTTTGTGATTTTCTGAATTTTTTTGGGGTTTTCAAAGGTTGATGGCAACCTATAAAATGAACTAGGATTACTAGAAGTGAATAGATATTGGTATCTATTAAACAAATTTTCTAAAGATGGGCATACGATGGTGGATGTTTTTCTGGAACCATTCTTCCCATAGGCAAAGATGCAGACATTATGCCCAGATATGAATTCTTTTGTAATTCGTTTGTGACCGATAATTTTTTCGTCCCCGCACTTTCTTAGGTTTGTGCTTCTCTGTATTTTTGGGGTTTTCGAAGGTTGATGGCAAATAGTATTTCAACTGCTGTTTTGTG
>QJPP01002036.1:170848-244182 GCA_003996215.1 Jaltomata sinuosa | reverse complement strand
CGTCAAGTCCCTTGGGTACAACCCCGACATCCGTTGAGTTTATAAATTTTATTTTGCTGCATGATCGTCGTGGCCTCCTAATTGTAGAGCACAATTTGAGCATTCATCTGGAGGCAGGAGGGATATCCCTTGGACGATTTTCAGTTATCGGGGAATTAAGCGGAGGGATTTGGAGAGGGGTTTGGGCGCTTCCCAGAGTTGGGGTGTTAGTGGAAATAGCCAAGCTTGCCATATATTTGTCTTTCTGCACCTCTTCTTGCTTCTTCTCTAGCTTCCTTGCCAGTTCAGCAATCATTTCACACTGTTCAGCAATAACATTATCTCTCACAGCCAAAGCATTCTCTTCTTCACTATCAGTAATTTTACCCTTAGCAAAGAGAGGGTTAGATTAGAGGTATTTTTCCGATGGGGTTCTTCAAAGGGTTAGGGTACTTGATTAATTAAGCAAATTCTTAATTAATGATACAGGTAGGATTGGTTTTAGTCATATTCGGTAATCTCTCGATCATCCAAATATATATCCTATGGTATTTTTTCAAGCACCATAGGTTTTAACACAAACTAACCAATTCAATTGCTTGGGGAAGTCATACTATTTCTAGCTTAGACTCTTAGATAAGAGTTTCCATCGATTAAGCTATTTCTAGCCTCAATTAAAGGTGGAAATATCATTTCCACTATCAAATTCCTATTCGAATTATGAACCCCTATTTCTAGCAAGAACAGAATTAAGAAAACTCAATTAATGTTTTCAACCATTAACTTTATGATTAAAACTTGAGTAATTCAATAGACCCATATCAATTCATCAATTATAAACTCAATTAAACAAGACCCATATCCAAATTCTAATACCCATCATACCCATACCCTTAGACAAGGAAATTAGCTACTCATGCTAGAGAAATAAGAGAATATACCAATTGGGTAATACATACTTCCTTTCATAATTAAGCCAATATCCAAATCGAAGCTCAATTTAGTACAAAAATGGTGAATTCAAGTGTAGAAGATGAAGAGAAAGAGTATTCTCTATATCTTCCTTGGGTACTACTCTCTTCAAAAGCTATGAACTCAAAACTATTCAAAAATGTTCAAAACTATCAGGTACACACCCAAAAATAGGTTTTAAAAGATTCCCAATGGGTCACTTGAAATTTGACAAAAAAGTCCTTTGGGAGTGGTGTGATGTGACGTGTGACACGACATGCAGTTGCACCACACATTCTACGAATTGCATGTCGTATATCCTTCTACTATTGACTTCAGTTACTGATATTGTGAAGTGCAAGGAGAGGTGCAGACCACACATTGTGTTGTGCAACTCGCATGTCAGTCACACCTCTGGCAGATTCTTCCTTATTTTCGATCACCTTCACACTTCAACTCTTTTTAAGCTCTTTGGGTCCAATTCCTTTGTTTTCTACTTTTGACCAAGAGTAACTGCATTTTCATCAACAAAGGCAATAAGTACCTATAAATCTCATCAAAACATGACAATAATTCATGAATAAAGGCTCAATAAGTTGGTAGATTACCGACTTATCAAACCTCCAAACTTGAACTATTGCTTGTCCTCAAGCAAGATACTCACAAAGTAAGAAATGAATTATGCTCTAAAACATATAGGGTGCACACAAGATCAATCTAACTCTACAACTAAGAAAATAACAACAAAAAGATTCAAACAAAAAGACTCACTACAATGTTTATCTCAATTTGGACCACCAGATTCTCAAGGCAATTTCTCATTTCAGAACGTTCATCAAAAGGACTTCTTTTCTCATTCAAAAAATAAGGGAATTTGTCACTCAAAACAACATTTTAAAGCTTCTCAGGTCATTGGCATGGACCTTCAAGATTTTCCTCGAGATTTGCCACATAACTTATCTCATTCATTCCTCTCAATTGAAATAGAGACTTCATTATTCCTTTCAAGTGTGCGATGCCACTCACCACAAGAGAGAATCTCACTCACAATTATGCAATATACAATCAAAAGGGATTATAAGAGAATCGAAAAGACTCTCACTCTCTCAAGAAAATTTGAGTACATATGCATTGAACCATATACTTGCCACTTATGTAGTTCTCCACTAATGTAGAGTTACCAAGCTCGAAATAACTAAGGACTTGTGAGTTATGATGTTGGCTAGGGTTAAAGTGAGGATTGCTTTTGGCTCAAGTGACTAAACCTCTCTAATGTTCTTTGTGATCGTTTAAAACACAACTCATATTTTTGAACAATAACTTCACCTTATCTCTCCCTCTCACAATCCCAAGGAGCCCCATTAATTTTGATCATTTGGCATCATTTTATCATCTTCACTCGGTAACACAAATTTCTTCTTTCTTTCCATTTTATTCATTTTATTTGACTATTTTGAAGAAATTCTCAATTCAGGAATATGGTGCTACCTTGTGTTAAAATGCATTCCTTTTTTTCTCCACATTAGTACATACACCCCCAAACATAAGCTTTTGTCTATGTGGTCATTTCAATCCCCCCCCCCCTAAACTTAGGCTTTTAGCCTATGTTTAACTTTCAAGCCATTAGGGAGGACGAGTGCAAACATTTAGGTTCCAGAAGGGTCAAGGTGTCAAACAAGGTGCCAAAGAAAAGTCACAAGCTCAAAGGGGCTTACTAGGATCAATTTAAAGAGGGATTCAATTTGGGTGAAGTGGCTTATTCAAAAATGGCCTAAGGTCATCTTCCAAGCTCGGTTACATCTAGGATTTTGCCTTGAATCACATTCGGGGAAAGTTCTAGACAACACATGCACACAAGAACTAAGTATAGCCTTACCACACAAGGCATCACAACACTATAATTTCACAACGAGTCTCAAAATCAATTGGGACAAATGAATTTTGACAGGTTATTTTGAGTTTTTTTACACACTCGTTTGTGAACCGATCAAGCCAAATGGGAAGTGTGCAAGTCATGACAAGAAAATGCTTTACTCAAAATCATTTTCCCTCTTTCCATCAATTTGTCAAAAACTTATTGCCAAGTTTTTTTTTTTTGGTGGGCCCACTTGGAGACAAGCAAAGCACGGACTCAAATTGATACTAAAATTTGGCATTTTCCCTTAAGAAAGTTACCACTCTATCTATCATAAGAAAAAACCAACCCGGTTCGACCCAAAAAATAAACAAAGAAAAACAAAAATAAAAGAAACAATTTTCTCCTTGGGAAAGAACCGTAGTATGAAGAAAACTCTTGAAGTTTATAAACTAACCTACTATTAACAAGACAACCGAAATTTTAAAATTGATTCATGAATTATTTGAAATTGAGACTCAGCATAGGCACTAAGAGCGTTTGCAAGGCACGAGTAGTGAAACAATGAATCGTATAGGACCAACTCGGCATTCACAACACAATATCAATATGATAAATCAAGCCTGGCATGGGCACATTTAAGAACATAACAACCACAAATGAATAATTAAACATGCCTCACAGTGGCTTAAACACTTCTTACACCCCCAAACATAAATAAAGCATATCCTCCAATGCGTAAAATTATATAAAAAGATGAATTTCAAGGACTCCCTGGTGAATCTAACACTGATGACGATGTCTTCGTGCATAAACACGATAGTGGGTCTTTTTGGGCTGAGGTGGTGATAGTGAAGGGATGTAGGCATGTTCTGGATCTATCTGGAATCCTTCCATCGAGGGAATCGATGGGTCCTCCTGAACTTGAAGGAGGCCATATGGTTCTATAATCTCCCACTTATCCTGATAAGTCATCATCTTATGGTACGAAGGAGGAGGAGCGGCCCAACTGGGCCTAGGCTGACACTCCTATTCCAGCACATGAGACACATGGAGCTCTTAGTAATGCCGAATTTAATGGCTCAATCACCTCTTGGAACTCAGATGTGCCTTCTTCATTATTCGGATCCCATTACATGCATCAATCATCGAGAGGGCTATCATTCTTCGAAGGGGACATAAACATTGGGGTCGGTAGATTGAGATCCTAATTAGAGGTCTTTGGCACAACTTGTTGTATCACTTATCTGAGCCCACAAACATCCACTTCCATGGTATCAATTCTAGCATAAAGTTTGCTTACACTCGTCACTACCAGCTTCAAAGCCAGTTTGATAGCGGATTGAATCATGCTTGGAATAGTCTTAGTTATCTTGTGCAAGCGCTCCTTATTATGGCAAGCAAGTTGAGCAAGCTTAAGTAACCACCCAAAGTATTATCAACTAGAGAAACCATATGGGTAGTGTCAGGCACTTCATATGGAGGAGATGAAACGTCTATATGACCATGAGCTACATTCTTGGTGTGTGCAGTCCTACTGATAAACGCTCAAATCGTACTCCCCAAAGATGGAGGCACGGCGATCATCAAGCAAAACACATTTATAAGTACCAAACAGGTATCGGGGTCGTACCCACAGAGACTTGATGCTAGCTATATGAAGATTGTATCAAAATAAGTTCACAAGGAGAGTAAATGCTAAAAAACATGAAAGTGAAAGGTTGGGGGAATTGGGATTCTATCACAACAATCACAATTCCAATTAAAGCAAGTAAGTAAAACGGATGTACCAAATTGAGTAGGAGACTAGGGATGTGAATCCAATAAGGCTTTAATGTGGGATAGGGTGATTATCAATTCACACGTATTCTTTCTTATTGACACAAGTAGCGTTGGTCATGAGTATGGTTGTTTATCTCTTTATCAACAACCATATATACGATAATCCTAGTTAGAGCATTATCGGTTAAATAAACAAGCAACTAATATCTAGCCTGGGGAGATCACACTATCTCTAGCTTAGACCCTTCAGTGGGTGATTCCGTTGATATGAGCTATTTCTAGCCTCAAATCTGAATGGAGTCCCAAGTTCCCACTAGTAATCTCACATCTAAAACCATGAAATTCTCTTCCAGGCAACAACATAGTCAAGTAATGAAAATTAATGTTTGCAACCACCAATTTTAGGATTAAACCTTGGTGAAACTACTAAACCCATGTCAAATAAGCAATTATAAGCGAGAATTAACCACACCCATACCCATTTGTCAAGCACCCATTATCAACACATCCCTAGACAAATGAAATTATCCACTAATGCTAAATAAAAGAGATATACCAAGTGGGTAAGTGAAATTCCTCTTCATTCCAGCTTAATCTCAAGTTCTAAGCTCAATTTGAGTACACAAATGGTTAACCAAGATTTGGAAGAGAGAATATATTGAAACTCTCTTCTTCTTGGAGAGGAAAACTTGTTCTCAAAGGTAAAATCTCTTCAGAATATTCAGGACTAAAGAATGTTATTTACAATTGTGCCCAAATTAGCCTTTTATACTTTCCCAAAATATCACAAATTTTCTGGACAAAATTGACCTTCAGGTGGTGTGTGGTGCTATGTGCGGTTTGCACGTCGTGATGTTCGCATCAAACACCTTCTTCAGTTTAACCAGTGACCCAACCTACTTGGGAGATGTCATGCAAAGTGGGTGAGGTTTGCACCATCGGTTGTGCGCGTCACACTATGAATGTACCCCATGAAAAATCCTTCATGAAATCCTAAGCTTCATGCAGTGGGAGGTGCAAAATGCACCACAGCTTGTGCGTTTCACACAAGTGCCGCATCTCAGGGCAGGTTCTTCGTCAATTTTTGATCACTTCACACTTCACTCTTTTTTAGCTCTTTTTGGTCCATTTTCTTGTTTTCTATCATTGATCACAAGTACCTGCATAGACATCAATAAAGGCCATAAGAACCTCTAAATCTATTCAAAAAATAGCAATAATTCATGGATAAAGGCTCAATAAGTTGGTAAACTACCGACTTATCAAACCCCCAAACTTGAGCTATTGCTTGTCCTCAAGCAAGATACTCACAAGGCAAGGAATAAATTATGTTCTAGATTCAATCAAGGCATAAAGGACTAGTCTATACTAAAAATTAAGAAAAAGAACAAACAAAAGACTCAAACAAAAGACACAACGATGATGCTCATCTCAATTTGAACCACCACAAACATCAAGGCATTTGGCCATTTCAAAACCTTTTCAAAAAGGACTTCATTTTCTCCTTCAAAATCAAGGGATTTTTTTTTCAAAACAAGACATTTAAGCTTCTCAAGTCATTGCCATGAACCATCAACGTTTGCCTCGAGATTTTCCACACAACTTGTCTCATTCATTCCTCTCAATTGAAATAGAGACTCCATGATTAAATTCGAGTGCATGATGCCACTCACCACAAGAGAGATTCCCACTCACAATCATTCAATTCACAAAACAAAAGGATTATAGGAGAACCAAGAAGACTCTCACTCTCTCAAGGAAGTTCAAGTGCATACGCGTCGAACAATAGGCTTGCCCTTCATATAAATTGCCACTAATGTAGGGTAGCCAAGCTTGGAATCACCAAGGTCTTGTGGGTTATGGTAATGGCTAGGTATAAGGTGAGGATTCCATTTGGTTCAAGTGACTACACCTCCCTAACGCTCTATGTTCTCATTTTGAACACCGCTCACATTTCTAAATTTCAACTTTACCTTATTTCTCCCTCACACAACCCAAGCTTCTCCTTTTCAATCACAATCATTGGACTCCTTGTATTGCCTTCATTTGGTAGCACCTATTTTTTCTTTGCATTTTCGCTCATTGGACTGACTTTTGGAGCAATTTTTAATTCAAACCTAAGGTGCTAACTTGAATTTGAAGTGCATTCCTTTTCTTCTCTTCATTTGATCACATACACCCCCAAACTTAGGCGTTTGCCTATTTTGTCTTTTCATCTCCCCCCAAACTTAGGCTTTAGCCTACATTTGACTTTCAAGCAATTAGGGAGGACGGGTGTCAAGAGAGAGATTCAAAAAGGTCAAGGTGTTAACAAGGTGCCAAAGAACGGTTACAAGCTCAAATGGGTTCACTAGGATTGATGTCATGGGAAGTCATTTGGGTGAAGTGGCTATCAAAAAGGGCCTAAACTCATCTTACAATCTTGGTAAACCTAGAATTTTGCCTTGACTCACATTCGGGGTAAGTTCTAGATGGCACGCATGCACGAGAATCAAAGTAAAGCTTCACCATACAAGGCATCATGTCATAAGACTTCTTTCATTAGTCTCAAAATCAATTGGGACAAATGATTTTGGATAAGCTATTCCGAGTTCATTATACACTCGTTTGTGAGTCAATAAAGCCAAAGCGAGAGTGTGCAAGTCATGACAAGAGAATGTTTTTCCTCAAAAAATCATTTCCCTTCTTCCTTTTATTTTAAAAAATAATTTGCCAAGAGAAAAAAATTGGTGGGCCCATTTCGAGACAAGCAACTACGAACTCAATTTAAAACTAAAACTTGACATTTTACCTTAACAAAGTCGCCTCTCAATCTATCATAGGGAAACACCAACCCTCTTCAACACAAAAACAAAAGAAAAAGAATGATAAAGAAAACTTTTGCTCCTTGGGAAAGAACCGTGGTATTAAGAAAATCCTTAGAGTTTACTGCTAAACTACTATTAACAAGGCGATATCCAAATTACACGCTCATGATTCAATTAAGAACAAGCCTCAGCGTAGGCCTTTCGCACATTTGAAAATCATGGGTAGTAAGACAATGGGGCATGTAAAACTAAACCGGCAACATAATTTTAAAAACAAAAATCAAGCTCGGCGAGGGCGCAAATAAGATCAAAACAAAAGCATAATCAAAAGGCCCGACAAGGGCAATGTCATCACACAAGCTTCACCAATAATGTAAATAGTTACAGGCTCCCCCAAACTTAAAGTAAGCATAGCCCTGATGCATAAAAAGTTGTACAAATAAGGATGAGTGCTAAAAACTCCCTGATTATGCTAAGGATGGTGACGGTGCCTCCTTAAAAAGAATTTTTGAGTTGGCCTTTGTGGCTGTTGTGGTGATGATTCTTATGGTAGGATGTAGGCATGTGATGGGTAAATCTGAAAACCTGCCAATGGTGGTATTGTAGGATCCCATGGCATCTTAAGAAAACTGGATGAGTCATCCACATACCATTTGTCCTCTGCAGTCATCAACTCATGATGGGAGGTTCCCTTGCCCCAGCTAGGCCTAGGTGGAGTTCTCCATTCTGGCATAGGTGAGTCTGGAGGATTTGGGTATTGCTGGACTGATAGTGGATCAAGCACCACATCGATTTCAATGTATTTTCATTGTCAGTTTGGGCCCAGCCTGTGTACCAATAATCAGGAGGACTAGCAGCCCTTGGGGGTGGTAAGGAGTTTGGGGACGATAGATTAAGATCCCAATTTGGCTCAACATGTAGGACGACTTGCTTGAGTTCCGCAATCTCCACTTCCATGGTATCCACTCTAGCACAGAGATTGCTCACTCTTGACACTACTGGTTTTAAGGCCGACTTAATTACGGATTGAATTAAAGTCGAAATATCTTTGGCCAACTTTTGTAGGAGCTCCTTATTCTTGTTAGTAAGTTGTGCAAGTTTTAGCAAGTTACCTGAAGAGGAGTTGTTCTGAGATACGACATGTATTGTGCTTAATGCTCCTCGAGACAAGGGTGAAGTCCATGCTTCATCATAAATAATGTGCTCAACTTGGGCCCTGCTTGTGGTTGCATAAGGTGTTTGAGCAAGAAGCTTTTTCTTGAAATGTGGGGCATCCTTATCCCTTTTTGTGTCTAAAAAAACCATGCCCGTAGCTTGGGTAACCTTGTCTAATGAATAAATTAAAGGACATTCGTCTTGGATGCACAACAAATTGATGAGGACTGGAAAGGCCATGGAGTTGGAGCCGTGATTAACTTTTCTCTTGAGATGTTCGGCTATGATTTCTCCCTCATTCAAGGGAAGCCTATCCCTGATGTAGGCAATGAGAATGGAAATCTCTATAGTGACTTTAGTGGTGTGACTAGTTGGGATAAGTCTTGTACTCTCAAAATCTAGCCACATACGAGCTTCAAACTTAAGATTCGAGCAATAGATTTTCCTCTTTGAGATGGCCCAAAAGGGGCTCCCTTTGGCAATGATACTAGAAACCCACTCATATCGATCTTCCTTTTTAGCCACCCGTTCAAGGTACATGAACTCTGGAATTGATTCATCATTCCAAATGGCAAAATGGATAGCTGCAGGGGTTATGTCCACCTCCTTACCTCAGACTAACACCGACTTGAGGCACGGTAACATGCTTAGTTGATCCTTGTGTTTCAGCATGTCAAGTCAGGCCCGGTATGAAGCATAGAATTCTCGTACCAATTCAGGAAAAAAGGGGCCCAGAGTCTTGGAAAAATGTTCCCAAGCTCTTATGAAGAACTGTTTTGGAATGTTCGGAAACTCTTCTTGAAAATCTTCCACATCGAACCCCTTCTCTTCCAAGAATGGTCATTTTTCTGAAAATTTGAGGTAGTAAGCTTCCATCCCCTTGAGCCAAAATCATATTTATCCTTTGTTAGGCCATTCCTATTGCATAGGAACACCTGCACTGGGGTGTGTTTTGTGGCACGCCTCTTCTGATAAAGCCTGTTGAAAGACACACTCCTACACATGAGGGTTAGTAGCAGGCACTTATGCATCTATAAGCAAGTTAAAAGAAGTTAACAAACTACAAAGGATGGGATGCAAGAGAATAGATGACAAAGTGGGTTACTGTTGGCTCTTGCGGACCTTACACAAAATGCACCAGGTGAGATGCACGATGCATGTGACATCGCATGAACTAATAAAACCTTCAGTGATGATTTTTTTTCATCGAGGTGCAAAGCTGGTGCAGTCTGCACCGACCAAAGTGTGCATCACACCTCACTTCACCCCTTGAAACAGTGACTGTCCTTCTTTGTCAACATGGTGTAATGCCTTGTACGACCCGCACATTAAGATCTCTGCATCAAATGTGAAACACACAAAGTCACAATTGGAATTTTTGGTTCCTTGCATTCTTATGAATTACACATGTGATTCGTAGAGCAAGATGTGCTTAGACCCTTGGCACCACGCAAAAAACCAATCAATATTAAATAAGGGAGGCAAGGGATATTCTAACCACAAATTTTGGTTACTCAGACTTCCCCAGATTTCCATTAACAACAACAACAAGCAAGCAAAGAACTTAATGACTTCCCTTAAGATGGACGTTACCCCGTATATCATTGGGAATATCAAGCCCTTACTTGCAATAATGGGAACCAACAAATTTTAGCAATAATTAACCCCTCCCCTCACAAGATCATACACCCAAAGAAAAAATTTCAACAAGGAATCATGGGTATACAATTAGAAAAATTTAAGCCTCAATAACCAATTTTCAACCAAATCTCATGACTAACGATGGTATTCCCTTAAGAATGATGTCACCCATTCTATCATTGGGCCAAACCATTCGTTTATCACTAGTGGGTTACTCAGACTTCACCCCAAACACAGATTTCAATGCCAAAATTCACTACCAATCAACATGCATTGACAAAATTCAAGTTCTACCAATTTGACGATAAGCAATATTACCAATACAACTCAAAATTGGGGACTCAAAATCTCACCCACACCCCTTTGCATCATAGGCTCAGCCTCGTCAGCCTCCATGAAGCCGTCAATTCTCTTGTTATCATCGGCCTCATTCATAGGCTAGCCTACTTAATCACAACACAAACAACAAAAAAAAGTAAAAGAAACAAGTACTCTAAAGTGACTTCAAATTAACAATCAAAAATAGCTATCAATTCAAGTCCTCGAAAACAACATCATTTTTAATAAATGCTCAAATCATACTCCCCAAAGATGGAGGCACGGTGATCGTCAATAAAAACACATTTATATGTACCCAATAGGTGTCGGGGTCGTACCCACAGAGACTTCATTCTAGCTGTATGAAGATTGTATCGAAATGACTTCGCAAAGAGAGTAAATACTTAAAAACACAAAAGTAAAAGATTGGGGGAGTTGGGATTGTGTCACAACAATCACAATTCGAATTAAAGCAAGTATGTAAAACAGATGTACCAATTTGAGTAGGAGACTAGGGATGTGAATCCAATGGGGCTTTAATGTGGGATAGGGTAATTATCAATTCACACTTATTCTCGCTTATTGGCACAAGTAGCATTGGTCATGAGTATGGTTGTTTATCTCTCGATCAACAACCATATATCCGATAATCCTAGTTAGAGCATTATCGGTTAAATCAGCAAGAAACCAATATCTAGCTTGAGGAGGTCACACTATCTCTAGCTTAGACCCTTAAGTGGGTGATTCCATCAATATAAGCTATTTCTAGCCTCAAATCTGAATGGAGTCCCAAGTTACCACTAGTAATCTCACATATGAAACCATGAAATTCTCTTTCAAGCAACAGCATAGTCAAGTAATGAAAATTAATGTTTACAACCACCAATTTTAGGATTAAAACTTGGTGAAACTACTAGACCCATGTCAAATAAGCAATTATATGCGAGAAATTAACAATACCCACACCCATTTCTCAAGCATCCATTATCAACACATCCCTAGGCAAATGAAATTAGCCACTCATGCTAAAGGAAAGAGATATACCAAGTGGGTAAGTCAAATTCCTCTTCATTCAAGCTTAGTCTCAAGTTCTAAGCTCTATTTGAGTGCACAAATAGTTAACTAAGATTTGGAAGAGAGAATAGATTGAAACCCTCTTCTTCTTGAAGAGGAAAACTTGTTCTAAAAAATAAAAGCTCTTCAGAATATTCAGGACTGAAGAATGTTATTTACAATTGTGCCTAAATTAGCCTTTTATACTTTCCTAAAATGTCACAAATTTTCCTGACAAAATTGCCCTTCGGGTGGTGTACGGCGTGATATGGGGTTTGCATATCGTGACATACACATCACACACCTTTTTCAGTTGAACTAGTGACTCAACCGACTTTTGAGACGTCATGTGAAGTGGGTACGGTTCGTCCACGGCTTGTGCGTGTCGCACAAGCGCCGCATCTCAGGGAAGATTCTTTATCTTTTTTTGATCACTTCACACTTCATTCCTTTTAAGCTCTTTTTGGGTCCAATTCCCTATTTTCCATCTTTGATCATAAGTACCTACATACACATCAATAAAGGCCATAATAATCTCTAAATCTATTCAAAACATAGTAATAATTCATCGATAAAGGCTCAATAAGTTTGTAGATTATCGACTTATCACCTGCCATGGCACTTGGGATTTGCGCAAGGTATCTTTTCTTGATATGTGGAGCATCTTTGTCCCACCTTGTTTCCAAGTAAATCATCCTAGTATCTTGCTAAGTTTTTCCCAATGACCAGAATAGAGGACAGTTTTCCTATAGGCACAGAAGGCAGATGAGAATAGCAAAGGGCATGGAAGTGGAGTTGTGTCTAGCTCTCCTCTTGAATTGTTCTGCAATGATTTCCCCTTTGTGTATCGGGAGGTTGGACATGATATATGCAATGAGAATGGCCACCTCTATAGTCACTTTGGTGGTTTGATAAGTCGGGATGAGTTGTGTGCATACAAAATCCAACCACATCTGAGCGTCAAACTTAAGATCTGATAAATAGATGGGTCCTTTTGAGGTAGCCCAAAAAGGAGTTCCTTCGGCAATGATACTAGCAACCCACTCGTATTGGTCAGCCTTTATAGCTACACATTCTAAATATCTTGATACTGGAACTGGTTCATCACCCCATATGACAAAATGGATGGTTGTTGGGGTAATATCCACCTCCTTGCCCCTCACTAACACTGAATGAAGGCATGGTAGCTTATTTGTTAGGCCCTTATGCTTTAGAATGTCTTTCCTAGACTGATATGAGGCATATAACTCCCGTACCAAATCAAGGAAATATGGATCGGGAGCTTTGGCGAAGTGTTCCCAGATCCTTATATGAAACTGCTTGGCTATGTTTGGGGATCGACTTTGAAGGCTTCCACATCAAACCATGCCTTCTCGAAGAAGGGTCGCTTGTCACCAAAGCTTATGCAATAGGCCTCCATCCCTTCAAGGCCAAATCTAATTTTTGACTCAAATGGTCCCATATTTTGCACAGAAGGACCCAGATTTTCAAAGGCTGGGGCGTGATCAATGGAATGTCTTTTTGAATGTTGCCTATAAAAAGTCATGTTCCTGCAACTAGATGTTAGCACAAGAAACCATGCAAGAACTGATATTTATGAAAGAAAAAATAAACTACTAAACATAAAGAAATGGAATGCATAAGACAAGAAAACTACATCAGGTGACAGATAGCCTGTGCGATTCATGTACGGACCACACCTGAAGAAGTGTGCATCGCACATGGTGTCACACAGGCTAACAAAAACCTTAGTGGATTCTTCTTTAGGGTGCGAAGGCAGGTGTGATTTGCACAAGCCATTGTGCACGTCGTCCATGCCTTTCCTCTCAACTTAGTGAATTGCCAACAATTTTTATAATATGTGATCCCTTGTGCGTTTCACACGTGGAGATCTGCAGGTCGCATGCGAAATGCACAAGAAAACAGTTGGAATTTTTCAATTCCTTGTTTTCCTATGTGTTACAATGTGACCCACAAAGCAACACCTGTGGAATGCACAAGTACAAGGCAACAACCCCATTTTTTTTATAGGGCTAAACATAATTTGACCAATACCCAAGTTATTCGGGTACTTAGACTTCCCGGGAAAACATCCAACACAATTGAAACTCAAAGATAGGCTCAACGATTTCCCTTAAGAAAGACGTTACCCTATCACGTTACCCCATCTAACATAGGGAACATCAAGCCTTTAATTAAAATTAATAGGCACATTCAACCAAACAATGATTCACTCCCTCACCCAAAAATTCTCACCCAACAATTATAATCAATTGAAACAACATATAGGCGCAATGGTAACAACAATTTTAGCCCAATCAACATGATTCAACAAAAACCTTGCAAAGATGATGATTTTCCCTTAAGAATTATGTCATACAATATATCATAGGGGCAAACCATACATCAACTCAAGTGGGTTACACAGAGTTCACTACAAAATACTTAAATCGGGGCTAAAAATTAAAGCAAAGCATATGCCTTATCGTAACAACAATATCTACCAAGTTCGTCATAGATGAAATCAACAATGTACCTAAAATTTGGGTCCCAAAATTTTTTGGATCTCACCCACAACAAACATGGAAGATTAAACTAGCATGCTTCACAATAAGTGTTCCCTATGTACTTTAAAACATTGATTTAACATTGGGGAACATACCACAAGTAGAAAAGAGGGAGGAAAAAGCAAAAAATTAATATTTTTGGGGTGCCCAACAATGGTGACCCAACTTTGATCGGAAATTAAGGTGCGGCAACATGTGGTGCAGTGTCGGTGAGGGGGTTTGGGTAAGAGAGGAATTTTTTTGCGGAAGTTTAGGGCAATTGGAGGATTTGAGAGAGAGTTTTGGAGGTTTTGTGTGAGAATAATGGAGAAAAAGTGGAGGGTGATGGTTTATAATGGAGAAAAAGAAGAAGAAAGGTCGCGGATAAATTTTCGGGTCGAGTAGTTCAATGGGTTGGTAAACAAAAATTTAAAACTTACCTAGGTGCACCGCGATGTGTTATTTGCACATGCCAATGTGCAGCTCGCACATTAGGTCACACCAATTGATTTTTCTCCCAAAATTTTCCCAGTTTTCTGACTCAGGGTGCGACAGAGGTGCGACACGCACAACAGGAGGTGCATCTTGTACAACCCATCAGACGTCACCTCCGCTTTTCAATTTCCTTCCCAGTTCACTGGTCGTAGGTGCAGTGCCTTGTGTGATCCGCACAATGGTGGGTGCGATCTGCATGGCACTTCGCACCTGCCTTCCAGCTCTTTTCTTCCACTTAGTCATTTTTTTCATCTCCATGCATTCCTAAACCACAACAAAAACAACAAAGGGTAACAAAAATATAAAGTAAAGACACTTGTGTTGCCTCCAAAGAAGCACTTGATTTTACATCGTGACTCGACGATAGTACCTCAAATTTCAACCATTATCTGGTAGCATGCCAATTCGATTGGCGTGGCCCCATCCCAAACAAGGGAAGTGCTCCTTCAAAATCTTCATTGCATTATCTTGTTGCCAAGGTGGCAACATCATAGATTCGGGTGTATCCTTCCTCTGAAACTCACCATGGTCTTCAACAACCTTTCCCTCAGTATTGATCACGGAAACAACTCAAAATTTGTCCAATGTTTTGGTGGGTTGGCATACATTAAATGTAACTTCCTTTCTTCCCACACATAATTTGAGCACCTAGAGCTCCACATCAACCGGCCCAAAGTAATGGGCACCTTAAGATCAACATGACAATCCAAAACCACAAAGTCGGACGGTAGGATGAACTTGTCCACCTTGACTAACACATAGAACAATATCCCCACAGGGAGTTTAATTGATCGATCAGCCATTAACAATCTCAATAGGTGTAGTCCTAGGGTACCTAAGCCTAACTTCTTGAAAATAACAAGGGGTATCATGTTTATACTTGCCCCGAGATAACATAATGCCTTTTGAAATAAAAACACTCCAATAGTACGCGGGATAGTGAAGGCTCCTAAATCTTCCCATTTGGGGGCAATATTGCTTGTCATCACCGTGCTACAACTTTGGGACACTTCCACCATCCCCACTTTAACCACACGTTTCTTTTTCAAAAGATCCCTTGCAAACATTGCATACCTCGGCATCTGTATAAGGGCATCAACCAAAGGAATATTAATGTCTAGCTTGCTGAACATGTCGACAAACTTTTTGAATTAGGGATCTTCCTTTTTCTTGGTCAATCGCTAAGGGTATGGAGGAGGTCCTTTATGAACATTTGGAGAATCCTCTTTAATATCAATAGAAATTTTAGAAAGAGAATCAGTCTCATTCTTCTTCTCACATAGATCATTATCATTTGAACTCATGTTTGGTGCACTAGACTTTACCCCAATAATTGGACTTTCATCGACTTTGTTCTCAACCATAATCTCCTCTTCCATTATATCATTTGGCTCCACAAAAACCTCGGTATCTGGCTTCTTCACCTCACTACACATTCATCCACTCCTAGTGACTACTGCCATCACATGGACGTCATTCTTTGGGTTCACCGTCGTGTCACTTGGAAGTGTCCCCTTCATCCAAGGATTCATTTGTGAGGATAGGTGATTCATTTGTGCCTCAAGATGCTTATTTAAAGACGAGTGTGAGCTCACCATTTAGTGAAGATTCGACACCTCACTCTTTAGTTCCTTCACCCCACTATCATTTGATTCAACCTTTTCCAAGAATAGAGACAACATATCTTTGATTTTTGAATGTCCGGGGTTGCTCGCGGTAGGCTGATATAAAGGGGCATCGGCATTTTGTGGATACACATATGGATTTGAACTTCGGTGATTATAACAATCACTATCTCTTTCATGATCATGCCATGGACCCTCACAATCATTAGTCGACTCCTTATCTTTCCACTAATTTCCTTTGTCCCTATTCCAACCTTGGTTCTCGTCCCTCAGATGCCAAGGACCTTGGTTGGTACCTTGGTATTTGGATTGAGAACCTGCCGCAAGATAACATAACTCCTCATCCGTAGGGGAGTACACACCTTCATCATGAGCTCTAGAACGATAAGTCCCCACAACATTCACACTTTTATCCAGCACCCATCATATATTAGGCCAATAGATCAATTTGTGTTAGCATCTTGGCCATTGTTTCATCTCTCTTTTCATATTTTTGCCTCATTTCACTTGTCATAATGGATGAAGTCACCCCAAATAAACATCGGCCTCTCTAGTATGCCATGCACGATTTGTCTTTGTCATTCACTCAAGAAGAGCTGAGGCAATACCATATTGTTGGTCCATGAATGTTCTGCCTGTGAGGTTATTCGCCACAGATTTGTTCATTGAATTCAAGGCTCGATAGAAACTTTGGAGTAGGACATTATCAGGCAAGCCATGATTAGTACATAACTAGAGCTTCTGTTTGAAACTTAGCCATGCTTCATGCAATGGCTCATCCAGTAGTTGGCAAAAGTTAGTAATGAGTAATGAAGGCCAGACAAAAGGGGAATCCCATCATCCCTCAATTGCATCATTCACAAGGGAGGAAAGAACCGCATTAAGAATGCCTCAACCAATCCGTTCTATGAAGTAATTGAGCCTTTCAGAAGCTTTTCAAGCCAAGTCATTAATTTCCCTATGAGAGGGAAGGGAAATAAGCAGAGCCAGATGGAATCTTGAGAGACATGGTTGATGTTGAAGGGTTGGAAAATTTATATGAAGTTCCAAATATTTCGGTTGGCGTCCTCATCCGCCAACCATCAGAATAGACCCTTCATCTGAATCAAGTGGAGCATGGTGCTCGTAACATGAAATACAACATTTCCAACAATGGGTGGTAGACGGATTGCACTAATTCCACTATAGACCACATGCTAATGATCCATGTCCATATATTCATCAAAGATTTCTTGGTCTCCCACTTCACTCATGGGCACCCTGCCAGAAAAATCAAAAACAACAAAAAAGAAAACGAACAAACACTCTACAAAGTGAACTCAAACATTAATTAATTGGTGATTCAAAAACAACTCTCCAACAACGGTGCAATTGTTTATGATGCTCAAAAGCACTATCCAATAGGAGTTGTTAGTGATCATCAGAGCAAAACAAAAGTAACCCAACGAGTGTCGAGGTCGAATCCACTGAGAGTGGAGTAGTGATTCGTTAAAACATCATCGAGAAATAATCACTAGGAGAGAAAATGTTCAAATAACTTAAAGTAAAGATTGGGAGAATTAGAAAGGGAAATTACTTAGCAACTTCGATTTCAACACACAAGCAGAAACTAAACACAAGATTTGCATCAATGAAAGGAAGACTAGGGTATGCTTCCGAAGGGATTCTTCAAAGGTTTAGGGTACTTGATTAATTAAGCAAATTCTCGATAAATGATATGGGTAGCATTGGTTTTAGTCATATTCAATAATCTCTCGATCCTTCAAATATATATATCCTATGGTCGTTGTTCAAGCACCATAGGTTTTAACACAAACCAACCAGTTCAGTTGCTTGGAGAAGTCATACTATTTCTAGCTTAGACTCTTAGATGAGAGTTTCCATTGATTATGTTTTTCTTGCCACAATCTAAGGTGGAAATCTCAAATTCCCACTATCGAATTCCAATCCAAATTATGAACCCCTCTTTCAAGCAAGAACACAATTAAGAAAACTCAATTAATATTTGCAACCATCAATTTTATGATTAAAACTTGAGGAATTTAATAGACCCATATCAATTCATTAATTATAAGCTCAATTAAACAAGACCCATGCCAAAATTCAAATACCCATCATACACATACCCTTAGACAAGGAAATTAGCTACTCCTGCTAGGGAAATAAGAGAATATACCAATTGGGTAACTCATACTTCCATTCATAATTAAGCCAATATCCAAATCCAAGCTCAATTTAGTACTAAATAGTGAATTCAAGTGTAGAAGATGAAGAGAAAGATTACTCTCTATATCTTTCTTTGGTACTACTCTCTTCAAAAGTTATGATCTCAACAGTATTCAAAACTATCAGCTACACACCTAAAAATGAGTTTGAGAAGCTTCCTAATGCATCACTTGAAATTTGAAAAAAATGCCCTTCAAGCATGGTGCAACGCGACGTGTGACATGATGTGCAGTCATACCACACATTTTGCGCATCGTATGTTGCATGTCCTTCAACCAGTGACTTCAGATGCTAAGGTGGTGAAATGTAAAGAGAGGTGCGGACCGCACGCCGCGTTGTGTGGCTTGCATGTCAATCGCACCTCTTGGCAGATTCTTCATTCTTTTCGATCACCTTCACACTTCAACTCTTTTTAAGCTCTTTGTGTCCTATCCTTTATTTCTACTTTTGACCAAGAGTGCCTGCATTTTCATCAATAAAGGCAATAAGTACCTCTAAATCTCATCAAAACATGGCAATAATTCATGAATAAAGGCTCAATAAGTTGGTAGATTACCAACTTATCAAACCTTCCCAATACACCAGACTATACCACCTGCAAAATAGCCTATTAAACATATTACAAGCCTCATGAGGCCACTTGAAACTAAAAAAAACCCATTGGGCCTACCCAATCGATGATGACACAAACTCATAATTGGAATGGAAATTTACCTTAAATGCAAACAACCCCATCCTCAGGAGTTCTATGATGCCTTACATCAAAATTGACCTTTTCACAAGGTTTGTTGATATTTGACGCTTGTGAATCTTCATAGCATGATTTTGATAGCTCAACTCTTAGAACTTTTCTCAACAACATGATCTGGAAGGTGAAAGAACAATAACCAATCCTCAATTCCCTGTAGCCTCTTGATTATAAGTGTGGTGCATAACACACCCATAATAAAGAATATACTACACACAGCTTACAGACTCCCCAGGATACGACACTGCTTTGATACCAAGTTTTTCATTCCCCAAACTTGAGGGGCGCAACTTACACCTGATACCAAAACTTAGGCATGAGCTGACCCTACTGAACCATTGCTAATGCCGCATAGAAGCCACATACAATCAAGGAAACAAACAAGTACATTTTGTCTTAAGAATAAGCTCTCAGTCCGCAAGGCCCCTGTCAACAGCTCTACAAAGAAAATAGCTACTCCCAATAGTTCATTTAAGGCAATTAATGGGTCACACACAAGTCTTCTTTGTGCCATTGAGGCCACCATAATCTCTATAGTGAAACTGAAAATAGGTATATACAAAATAAGCTAGCCTAATAGGTTACTAAACTATCAACAATAATAACAAGGCCTAACTGGCCAGCAACGTACCTATACAAGCTAATAAACTAGTCTGCAAACCCCAGATGAATACAATACATGGTGAGACAAGGCCTCGATCTACCAAAAAGCTATAAATAGTAAAACAGGCAAATCATTGAGACTTTAGAGAGCCCTGGAAAAAAGAAGTCAACCAATTCGCTGAAAACTCAGCTATGCTACACAACAGATCTATTTGATCGTTGCTCGAGACCTGCAGGCATGAATGCAATGCCCTAAGAAATGAGGCATCAGTATGAAATAATGTACCACATATGTAAGGCAACTGAAAGTTGAAACTGAAGCTGATGTCATAAATACTGTAAATACACAAGTAAGGAGTCAAAGGTTGGCCAAAACATACTTACATATTCTCGACTTAAAACCATGACAAACTGAGCAGTCTGCTTCTCAAATCGAGCTAACTAATATCACCAAATAATACAGTACTCGGGGAAGAAGATTAAAAATCATAATAATATAGCCTAATTTCTCCTGAAAAAAATCATACAATAATTATCAAACAATAACCTAATTGGCCCCTATAAGCTCGGCAGGTACAAACAACAATCAATATAACCCTATTAGGCCTTATAAGTTTGGTAGGTAAAAACAGCAAACAAGACCACCTACCCAGGCCCCATAAGCCTGAGAGGTGCCAGTTCAGTATACCCTTTTTCAGAATCCCCTAGCCCTGTAGGCAATTATTATATCTCGATTGCACCTCATGCTCTCTATACATAGCCTCGGAGGAAACTGTATATCTATATAACCCTAAAGACAATTATATATTTAGCACTTCATATCTGTATTTGAGCATACAAGGCTCTTGTATCTATATCTGATCACACAATTCTCTTGCATAAATATTCTATTCTCATAGGTAACATACTAGCGCCTAAGGCACTTCATATAAGGCCCTTAAGGCACATCATATAGCCCTGAAGGAAATTGTATGTCATATGAGTATAGCCCTAATGAATGCTCAAATCGTGCTCCCCAAATTTGGAGGTCACGACGTTCATGCAGTAAAACAAAATTTATAATTTCCAACGAGTGTCCGGGTCATACCCAAGGGACTTGGAGCTAGATAAATGAAAATTGTGCAAAACGAGTTCACAATGAGAGTAAATGCTTAAAATGAGAAGAGTAAAAGGTTGAGGAAATTGAGATGTTGTCACTACAATCACAATTCAAATAAAAGCAAATAAACAAAAGCAGGTGTACCAAATTGAGTAAGCGACTAAGGATGTGTGTCTGATGGGGCCTTAATAATGGCATAGGGTGATTATCAATTCACACTTATTCTCGCTTATTGATATGAGTAGCATTGGTCATGGGTATGGATTGCTATCTTTCGATCAACAACCAAATATCTGATGATCTCGGTTAAAGCTTCATCGGTTTGATCGATAAACAACCAATCTAAGCTTGGGGAGGTCACGCTATCTCTAGCTTAGACACTTAAGTGGGTGATTCCTTTGATAAGAGCTATTTCTAGCCTCAAATCTGGATGGAATCCTAAGTTCCCACTAGTAATTTCATATCCAAAACCATGAAATCCTCTTTCAAGCAATCACATAGTAAAGTAATGATAATTAATGTTTCCAACCACCAATTTTAGGATTAAAACTTGGTGAAACTACTAGATCCATGTCAAATAAGTAATTATAAAGATAAATTAACAACACCCACACCCATTTGTGAAGAACCCATCATCAATACACTCCTAGACAAGAGAAATTAGCCACTCATAGCAAAAGAGAGAAATATACCAAATGGGTAAGTCAAAATCCTCTTCATTATAGCTGAATCTCAAAATCTAAGCTCAATTTGAGTACACAAATGGTTAACCAAGAGAATGGATTCAAACCCTCTTCTCGTTGGAGAGGAAAACTTGTTCTCAAAGAAAAAAGTTATCTCAAATATTAAGGATTGAAGTATATTATTTACAATTATGCCTAAATTGGCCTTTTAAAGTTTCCCAAAATGTCACTAAAATTTAGGACAAAATTTCCCCTTCGGGTGCTGTGCAGTGCAACGTGCAGTTTGCATAACGTCGTGTGTGCATTGCACACCATCTTCAGTTGGAGGGAGCTTCATGCGAAGGGGGTGAAGTTCGCACCTTAGGATGTGTGCATCGCACAGCAACTGCACCCCTTAACAGTTTCTTCAGTGGCTTTTGCAGCTTCATGCAGAGGAGGTGCGTTCGCACCTCGGCTTATGCCTATCGCACGACCACCGCATTTCAGGTCAGAATCTCCATCTTTTCCGAACACTTCACACTTCACTCCTTTTAAGCTCTTTTTTGGTCATTTTCTTGTTTCTCATCATTTATCAAAAGTACCTGCATAGACATCAATAAAGGCTATAAAAACCTCTAAATCTATTCAAAACATAGCAATAATTCATGGATACAAGCTCAATAAGTTGGTACATTACCGACTTATCAACCCTTGAATGCAACTCTTTGGCTCTTAGGCCTTAACCTAGTCTTCTTAGGCAACTGTGTAGCCTTTAGGCCTCAATCTAGCTTCTCTAGGCAAATATTATAGCCCGTGAGTGAACAAGTTTTTTTATTGAACCTTGGGCAATACAAATCTACTATAGCTTGGTGGGAAATTGAAATACCTTGTACGCTTCAACTCCTGTTAATAGAAACTTAGGCAACATATTAATAGCCCATAAGGCCCTAATCATATCTTTTTTGATAACTATAATAGCCACTAGGGCAATAAAAAACAACTGAATGGCCCAAAGATAAGCAATATCTATAGAATAAGAGTCCCGATAAGGGGTAAATTTATCTACTATGGCAACCAATACAATTAACCACTACAGCTATAAATAGCTCATCTATAATACTAGCCATAGAACCTATGACCTGTAGTAGCTAATACGATTTCATGGGAGGCAAATTGATGAGTAACATAGCCTAAACAAAAACAAAGGGTCATATATTGTATGTGACTTATAAGTAAGTCTAACCCATGTCTAGAGCTTGGTTGTTATTGAAGGAAAAGGGTTCTAGCAAAGATGTAGTAATTTACTCAAATGGCCAACATGGAGAACTCTGTCTTCAAGTCATTCATCGACAGTAAGCTAGCTTTATCACACTATAGACTATAATGGAACATGCTAATAAGAAGGATGGACTTAAAAAACTTTCAATCGAAGCCTTAAAGGTGTTTCTATGAGGCTCGATCAATTGATCATAATTCAACAAATGCAATAATCAACAAGGCCATAGAAACAAGCCACAACCAATCGATAAGGCGTTAAGGTCGTCATTACAACCAGCCCACTTTTACTCAACAATCTACATCTCAATTTCAAGTAAACAAAGAGCTAATAATAATAACAAGAAGCTATCAATACCTAGAAAGAGTGGCGAGCTCTCGAGGCAATATAACAAGGTGTACTTCACATCGTTTAGTCCAACAACCATCGTAAGCAACTCCAAAAAGTAGCGCACCAACCCACCAGTCCCTCCAACACCTTAACACCATTAATATACCACAATGATAACCCTACTTAATGTGGGAAAGGGCTTCCCAGAGCTACAATATCCAAAATACTACTTCGTGGCTCAAAAATCTATAAAAATGATTCTAGAACATGGAATTATGAAAGAGGATTGTAGGAGAGATATTACCTCAACAAAAGCTTCAAAATACCAAGCATAATAAGCTTTTAGAAGGACCCAAAACTTCTACTACATCAGAACCACGTAAAAACACCACTTATGATAATTTTGACCATACCCGGCTCTGTCCAGACAATCTATGATAAAATGGTCATAACATTTTACTATGATGTTGTATTGATGAAAGGTTTGATGTTCTAGAAACTAGACTCAAAGACCTTTTATTCGATATATAATAGGCCCTCTAACTCCATATAGATTGGGAGATATGCTCGTCCCAAGTCAGATCCTCAATAAGATTACATACGTAGTTACTACTTTTCCACTTGACATGGAGTGAATACTATCAAATACGAGTTCATGAAGAGGAATAATGGTATAAGAATAATACAACAATATAATAATTCAAAAGCTATACAAATAATTCCACAAAAAAATGATAAATCTAAAACCTCTAAAATCAAAGAATCATGCCAAGAAAGGATAAGAGAAGCCTTTACATACCCCGAGTTCTTTATAGCTATGGTACCCCTGAAAGATCCAAACAACCCAAAGATGGTTCTATATTTTTGAGCTTAATAATTCAAGATCTAATGCAAAACTTTTGGTGCCGGCATTAATATATATAGTCATTATTACTTATCCATGTTGAGAGCTAAAATATTTGATAGGCAACATCTTGTATGAATGTTTTGGGTGAAAAGAGAATTATATTACAAAATGGGTGATATGAAACTTTAAAAGATCTCTCTATATATGAATAGTATAGAACTATTGGCGGTGGAATTAAGCGCAACACAATTGTATGTAATGTATACTAACAAAAAAAATACATAATTACCTTTTAGGATACGTATAAAAATATTTCAACTACTATTAATTGATGCAACAGTTGCCCACTTCCACGTGGAAGTAGGTTGTGATATCACAATATTTTCATCTCAACATGTATATATTTAGGTATTGCATAGGTTCATGATAAAATAAATACAGCTTTTTAAATATATCACAATTAATGGAAAACCATTTTGAATAACGCCTATATCATACAATAATAATTTTATAACATAACTAGACTTACTATCTCTATTAAAATATTAATAAATTATAAAACTTTTAATTTAGGCTCGCAAGCCACCGAATGAGAGACAATCTTAAACACATAAGGTGTTATAGTCTATTGGCTAGAGAGGTTCAAACTCTAGCTAATAGTCTTATTAGACTTGGGTTCTCCAAATCGGGTGAAGTATTGGCTTGTGTGGAGGCAAGATCATAATTTTTAGAGCATATTAAGGACAAGCAGTTCAAGGATGCCAAGTTGAGCAAGATATGTGATAAGGTCTTTCAGGGTGAGACCACGGGGGCGTGATTAATGGCAAGGGTTTCTTAAGGATCAAGAGGTGTATATGTGTTCCCTGTGTTGGTGTAACACCCCAAAAATTTAAGCTAAGAACCAAACCATTTCCATGAGTGTCATGATCAGTACCCTAGTGTGGGAAGTATTTGGGATGCGAATCATGATCATAAAAAACTTCTATCATCAAGTTAAGTTGAAAGTATCCCTATCGATTAAGTTCTTATTTAAGATTCTACTAGGGTCAACTTTAAATAATAATAACTCATAGCATATGAATAGTTAGGTGGACTAATACCCATTAAATGAAAGGTCTTCGAGTCTTGTTTCCAACGCCGCCAACTGTACATTAATCTCAAGCTCAGAGTAAAAAGTTATGACCATTTTAGTTTTGACTGACAATCTAGAAAGCAGGTGCGAAATCACATGCTAGCCGCGGAAGCTTGCATGCGATCGCATGTCACTTCGCACATCAGGGAAAATTTGCCAACTTTCTGGAAGCAAGTGTTAATCACATGCGATCCGCAGATCCTCACATGAGGTCGCTCGTCACTTTGCATGTGGATTGATGGGGACCTTTTTAAGTCAATTTTAATCCATTTTTTTCATTCTTTTGCCATTATTTCAGACCTAGAATGTATTTTCTCTCCTCCTATCCTCCTCCTTCATCAAGGTAAGTCCTTCTGTAAGGATTTCAATTTTTTCAAATCAAATTACAAATTATTGATAGAAATCCTAATCCTTGACCATAGGGTTTCAAGAAACGAATTCAAGAACTTCGAGAAGAGATTTATTGATCGTTCTTCATCCAAGTTAGGGTTCTATAACTTCAGGCTTCAAACCCAAGAAAATTCACCAAGGATTTTGCCCTCAGGTATGTGGAATTTCAATAAGGTTTTCTTTCATCCTCATGCCCAAAGTTTCAGATTTCAGTATGATTTTACAAATTATAAAACTAGAGTTCCTACCAAAATATGAAGCTTTCTTATAGATTCAGTTTACTTATGCCTCTACATGATTTTTAATCCTTAATATACGATTTACCATGAGTTTCTACAAGTATTTCTTAAATCCATGATTTGAGATTGAATTTAGCATGATTTTACATCACTACATGTTTTTCTTAAAGTTTAGCATTCTTTTATACTTGTACTCCATGAACCCTCAGTATGTTGAATAACTCATGGTTTTAAACCTTTGCTAAAAGATTTCACATTTTACTCAGATTAATTGAATTTTCATGAGTAGTTGCATTCTTCAAGATGGTGGGTTATGAACACCCGGTCAATTTAAGGCTTCATGCATTTTTAGCCAGATACTCAGTCTTTCAAAACTACATAATTAGAGTGATTTCAATTTCACGATTCCTTTGCATGATCACTAAGTCAGTATTTTGAGCTATCCAGTATGTCAGTTACTTATATATTCAATTGGGAGTAATACTTAGCACCGATATGACGCGAGAATAAAGGCTCACCCATTAGTTTAGGCTGAAACCTTTAGTAGAAGTCCCCAAGTCCCAGAACTATGGTGTCACCATAGGTTCTAAAGTGTTTGTACCCTTGGCAAGGTATGAACACTCTTCCCAACCAGGGTTACAGGTTGGCCCCATAGTTAGCTTAGCTTTGGGATATTGGTTAACAGTAGCTCCCACTGTTCAGATTCAATTATTGCATAACCTTGTAGTCGGTTATTCAGTTCAGTATTATTCAGTTGCATGTTATCTACTTGGTCATTGCATCAATTCACTTATTTTAGTGTTTTCAGCATGCTTAGTAAAAGAAACTACCCTAAGGATTTACTTTAAACATGACTCATGGTTTTCAGCTCAGTTGCATTATCTCATGACTTACAAACATTACTCATCTTTTTAGTCAATGGATCTCCAAGTAACAGTTGTACGTATGTTTGAATAGCATGATCTCACAGTTATAGTTCAGAAACATGATTTACACCCTCTTCAGCAAAAGTTCTTATATTCTACAGTTTGACTTATGCATTCTCAGACATATATACTTAGTCCAGTTTTCAGTTATGTTTTCATTATACATATGTTTTCTTATGATTTCAAAGTTAGTGCATTATATCACATGATCAGTATATTCAAAGTACTAACTGCATACTTTCTTTGCGCTGCATCATTTCATGATGTAGATTTTAGTGCTAGCTCCCAGGATCATGGCCAGACAAATCGCAGCTTCCAGTTAGCAGGAAACGAGTTCTTTTTTCAGGAACTCTAGTCAGTTAGTAGTTATAGGAGTAATTTCAGTTATTATACATTGATTAGATATAGTTAGGGGTCATGTCCCAGCTAATTATAGTTCAGTGTTAGTAGAGGCTTCATAGAAAGTCAGTCAGTTGGTTATATCAGTTTTCATATGTCATTATATTTCAGTTTACGCAAGTTCATTTTATTATAGTACTCTTTAAGAGCTCAACATACGTTTTAGCTTCTGCATTATCTTTCAGTCTATTTCTCAGTAGTATGCCAGGCCATGGGTTAGCTTTGGGTCACTTGTGACTTTAAGCACCATGTCGCATACAGGGTGCAGGCTCGGGGCATGACAAACTTAGTATCAAAACACAGAGTTCAAGTGTTCTAGGGTGTCTTAGAAGTTGTGTCTAGTAGAGGCTTGCTTATGGATGTTTTTGGTACCACACTTATAATTAGGAGGCTACATGGCATTTAGGAAATGTTTCCCTTCTTTCATACTCAAAATTGTGCAGTAAAATTGTTGCTTAAGAAACTTATGTAGATTTATGCGTTGATCCAATTCCTTCAATCATGCCTCATCTTTGAGGTTGTGAAATCAGTAAAGTTCATATTCTTATCAGTGTGGTACTCTCAGATAGAGTCATCAAAAAGTTCAAAGACTACATTAGGGCTTGAGAGGAGCCCACTAGTGTGTTAAGTCTACTGATACAAAAGCATGTACCATTTTCCACTTGTGTAGTTGAGCTTATAGTAGAATGTACTCTCATACCCTCTTTCGGAAACTTTACTACAAATGGTGCCTTAGACAAAAGATATGGTTCTATAAATGGTTGGGTGGTATAGTCACTTAAGATTTAGTGCAAATTTGAGATGTTATGGTCCATAAGTAGTAGAATGACCCTAGAGCTAGGTGTTAAAATTCAAAAGTTTAGTATCGATAAGAGCCAGATAATGGTGGACAAAAGACGAGGTAAAGGAATATTCATGTGCAGTAGTTAGATGAGAAATTTTAGTGTGTCCTTTTTTAAAAGTTCTTGAAGTTACAGTTCCTAGATATGCTAGGGAAGAGGAGAAAAATCACAGGTAGTGTAAGCTACAAAGAATCTATAAGGTGATCATAGTAATAGGCCTGAATGTCATGATGAAATATATGCAGGCCTTTGTTGTGTGCGACTAGTGATCCCTTAATTAGAGCTCAAGGTTTGTTGACTTTCATGTTAAGAAGGAACATATTCTTGGGAGATAAATTTAGATGCAAGAGAGTTAGTAGAGATAGGCTTGAACATGGTTATAGAATGTAGTTAGACTTAGACTTAGTATCTATATGTGCGCTGATGAAAATTTTAGTTGCAAATGACTAGTGTGCCATTCAGAGGAGTTAGTGTGACAAAAAGGTGCTCCTAAGATTAAAAGTTGTCAACCTTATTATTTAAGGCAGGAATATTCTTATTCTTACTCCCCGCCCAGGGTGCTCATACCTTATGTCCAGTAGCTTTAACTAGCAAGATAGTATACTTCTCATATCAGATAGTTCAGAGTTGCCGGTAATTATTCCTAAGGCCAGAAGGCTCTACATTCAGTACAATCCTTGGTAGTAAGTTCAGTGTAGAAGAAAATAGTTTTCTTGTACAATTACTCCTCTCGGCATTATGTTCCTTTTAGTTAACTGTGATTTCTATGAATACGTTCATCCTTTTTAAGTTTCAACTGAGTCCCTACTCTTTATCCAGACCAATTATTTTACGTCCCCTCGATGTTATTACACTCTTAGTATGCATACGGGTCTCACAAATCAAGCCCATTTCTTATTTTAGTCAAAAATCAGTTACCATATCAATACATAAGCTTTAGAACTAATTTGGTGGGATTGCAGCCCTTTCCCCACCACCTCAGCCTAGTTAGTCTTCATTCGAGGACAAATGATCTCAAGGGGGATATATTGCAAAATTGTAAAAATTCTAAGCTAAGTCCCGAACCATTTACATAAGTGTCATGATCAATTCCCTAGTGTAGGAAGTGTTTTGGATATGAATTATATTCATAAAAAACTTCAATAAGCAAGTTAAGTTGAAAGCATCCCTATCGATTAAGTTCTCATTTAAGATTTTAGTAGGGTCAACTTTAAATGATCATAACTCCGAGCATATGAAGAGTTAGGTAGCCTAATACACACCAAATGAAAGGTATTTAAGTCTTCTTTCTAACGCCACTGACTGCATGTTAATCCAAGCTTTGAATAATTTGTTTTGACCATTTTAGTTTTGACTGACAATCTGGAAAGCAGGTGCAAAATGACATGCGAGCCTACATGCATTCACATGTCACTTCACATATCAGGGAAAATTTGACAACTTTCTATAAGCAAGTGCGAATCACATGTGATTCGCAGATCCTCATATGCGACCATGATAATGCTCAAATGTACTCTCCAAGATAGAGGTAACGGTGATCATTAAGCAAAACAAATTTATATTACCCAATTGGAGTCGGGGTTGATCCCACAGAGAATAACGTAATCGCAATTGAGCTAATAAAGAATCCAAGCAACTTATTTAAGTTCAAGGAGAAAAAGGAAAGATAATGATAAGGGGGGTTTTAAACAAAAATAAAGGATAAAAGAAAGTCAAATAAAAAAGATAGATTTGATCGACGGCTTTCACATTACTTTCACCAAGAAAGGTTACCAAGGGAGAATTGGGAATGCTAATTCAATTCACAAGACTTACACCCAATTAACGCATAGGTAGCCTTGGTTAAGAGTATGTTCAATCGACTTTTGACCTATCAAGCATGTATCTCGTGTGTCCTCTTGAACCTCGATGAGTAGTAATAAACCAACCAATTTAACTTGGGTAAGTTGGGATATCTCTAGACCTAACTCTTAGATGGGTGTTTCTGGTAATCAAACTATCTCTAGCCTTTATCTAGACTGGGAACCCCAAATCTCCACTATTGAACCTTCACTGAATTGAAGAATTCCTCTCACAAGCAAGAACACAATTAGTATGCTAAGTCAATGTTTGAAACCATCAACTATATAATTAACGAATGAAAGATTCAATAGACTCACACAAGTTAATCAAGAGAAAACACAAGATAAGAATTCAAATACCCAAATTAAGTATTATCTCTAATACAAAACCCAAATCTCAATTCAACAATTACTCCTACAAATTATCAATTAAGAACAAGAGTTAAAGAATGGAATGTAAGATTTTATAATAGAATCATCCAATTCTTCACTTCAATGGTGTAGGTTGATGAACTTTCTCTCCAAGCTTGCCAAAAGTTATGAAAAATAGCAAAATATATCTTTCAAGATAGCTCACAAGTGTTTTATGTGAGCCGGGGTTTTCAAAAGTGTGAAATGACCAATTTGGACCGGACTGGAATCCGTCAGCCGCACCTGCAGAACTTTGACCACAGGTGCGTGACCATTGTGGCAATGATGAGGCTGCAGGAGCGGAGCCACTGTGGAAGTATCTCTAGCGCAGGTGCTCCTTTAGTGATATAGTGCACAACCGTTGGTGCGCTCTCTTCTCTGCAGTTGCAGGAGCATTGTTGCGCCTCAGATAGTGCAGGGATGGTGAACCTTGGCACTTCCGTGATGTATTTTCCTTTTTGTCCCTTTTTGTTCCACTTGTTCCAAATATCTACAGAAATACAAATCTCCTGAAATAGAGCAAAACATGTCGTAAGTGATCCCATATCATCATTAGAAGACGCAAAATCTTAAGAAAAGAGATATAGATAAGTGGTAAATTCACCACTTATTAACACCCCCAACATAAGTTCTTGCTTGTCCTCAAGCAATTTACAATCAAACTTCAAAGAGATTCTAACTCCTTTAAGCACAAGGGTCATCCACTCATTTCAACATTACACTTATCACTTTAAGCACAAAGTATATGATTTTGGTTGGTACTAATAGTCCGTCGATCACAATAGAATGCTCAACAAAAATAATCCCCTCAATTTCACTCATTTTAAAGAGTTTCAATAGCTTTTGCAAAAAATGACCAAGTGACAACAATCAATCCTCAAGAAATGACTTAAAGACCACTAGTTCACCAATCATGCTCATTTGATTCCTTTTCAGAAAGTATCAAAATCACCACTATCCTAATTCACATGCTATTACAAGAAAGAAAGTCCCAAAACACTCTATTTACAATGATCAAACAAGGGACTAATGCACAAAACTCACACTCACAAAGAACTTCAAGTCTGAACACCTGTCAAACCATAGGCTTGCCCTTATTTTTATTCACCACTAACTCAAAAGCGATTGGTTGGGGATCTCAAAGGACTTTTATAAGGTTGTAATGTAGGCTTGGAGAAGGGTAGGATAACATTTTGGATTAGAGTCACTACATCCTCCTTGAATACTACTCAACTTTTTCAATTTGAAACTAAAGTCAATTTCTTTCTATTTCATGCACCACAAAGCACTAATTCACTCATTTCATATGGTACTCTGCTTTTTATCATTCTATTCACCTTGGAGGATTCATTTCCTTTCCTTTCTTTCCTCTTTTCCTTTCATCATTGCTTTCTTTTTCAAATTCTTTCTTCTTTTGACAATTATTTTAGGATTCGACAAACAAACCAAGATTTACTCAATTGACTCACTTAGCACTCCTCCAAGGTACTTTTTGTTTCTCACCCTCAACTTAGGCTTTTAGCCTCTATTTAACACTTGCAGAGTTTAATAAGGGACGGGTTCAAAAGAGGGGCACATTTTCAAAATGGTTCAAGGTTTGTACTAAGGTTGCCAAAGAAGAGGTATTAGGCTCAAGAAGGGTGACAAGTGATACAATTTGAGTGCAATGGTGGGCTTTAAAGGCTTAGTAGGCTCAAAAAAATCACAAAGAAGGCCTAAGATAATTTCTCCAACCAATCACAATTAAGACTAGTACTCGAACGACTAACTGGCCAAGTTCTAAATGACACAAGCAAGTACGAGGATTATTCAACAAAACTCACCACACATGGCATGCGAATTATTCAAGGTGGGTTAATTTCTCTTCCTAAACAAGGACAAATAGAGCCATATTTTGCATCGAAGTAATCACTAATTGGTCAAAAGTCACAAAAAGATTAAAGGTATTGTCACCAACATCATTCTTTACTTTTCAACTATGTCACAAGAATTTTTGAAGGGATATGCTCAATTTAGCTCAATTCACATGCAAAACTAAATCTATTAGTACCAATCAAATCATTATCCAAATTATCTCAAAAGATGACGATTTTCCCTTAAGAATAACGTCACTCAATCTATCATAGGTCCGAATCTTCTATATAAATCTATATGGCTACTCAAAATTCACCAATGTACACACCCCAACACACAAGAAATTTCATCTAGCCTAGCGGGAACTCAGACTCCCCCTGGTTTCAAATACCAAACAAAGCGATGATTTCCCTTAAGAATTTTATCACTCGATCTATCAATGGGAATCCTCACTCAAAATCAACTCTCTCAAAATAAAAAATACCAAAAATGACTAATCCAACTAGATTTCAAACACAACACAAAACCCGATGAGGGTGCTATCCAACAAAACAAGGCCGGCAAAAGGCACAACATCCAACAAAACAAGCCCAACAAGGGAAAACAAAATCCAAAAAGGGCAACACCCACCCCAACTAAAAAATTAAAGCATGGTCCTCAATGCAAAATAAAGAAATGAAAAATAAGGGAAATATTGCGGGGCTCCCTGGAGTCTGCATCAGACTAGAAAACTCAGGAGTATGCTGCAACATGCTAAGATGAGGATTGTGCCTCATCATCATCATCCTCATCACTCTCTTCCTCAGATAGGAAAGAGTACTCCTCACTATTATCATTCTTACACACTGGAATCTTCTTTTTTGGCTCCCCCATTTATAGATGGTTTTGATACCTCTCCATATCTTGCCCATAAACTTGTTCCGCTTCTTGTTCTTTTTCTTCTCAACTGCAAAGTATCATTGAAAAGCAGCATGAGCCTTGTCAGATTCAACAAAGGCCTGCTCAAGCAACCCTACAAAAGTTTTCACTGTGGCAATGGAATCATCCTGCTGCTTCTGGGCATCTAAGTATGAATGCATCTCTGCTTTGAAGAAGAGGTCGGATGAAGGTGCTAGCTATGTAGAAATACTAGGAATCTTTTCATGATGTACCGGATAGAGTCTAATTGAGAAGTAATCGACCCAAAGGGCCTCTCAGTCTTAGTTCTCTTAGAGGGGAGATGTGGATTCACTACTATATCAATCTTCCTCTTCTTGCTTTGTGGTTCACCTCCTTCTCCCTGCACCTTCAATTGATGGTAAGTTTCTCAGGTGCTACCCAATGATCTCCAGGATGTTCAACAACCCTAGCCAACCGACATAACTCAGTAATCAAGGAAGGAAACATCAAGGTAAGGTTGTCCTAAAGCACATACTCCTTCAGCTCTTAAAAGATAGACCATATAGTGACCGGCATTCATAGAAATTCCGTCAAGAATGTAAGAGACCATCCTGGCCCAAAGAGGAGGAACACCATATTTTTGCTCGAATGTTGACATACAGCTACAAATAATCTCAAGCCACATCCTCATCTCAGCTAAAAAGGTGCTCAATAATATGGACTTTAGTGCTCTTCCCTGACTCACTGTTTCTCCTGGAGGGCACAACTTAGACACTAGCCAAGTGCCCAAACACGAATCCTTTTGTTGCATAGTCTAGAGTGGATGGTTGGGAAGCCCATAGTGTAAATTAATTTATTCCGGCCTAAATTTTATGACCTTCTCCCTAATGATGAGTTATGGGTTATTGAAGTACGTACGCTTTAAGTTTGCATAGAACTCCCTCACCTATTCTTCATTTGCCTCACAAGGGTTAGGTATGAAACATTTCCATCCTATAGACACAAGACGCCCATAAAAGTCCGGAAGGAACTCCGCCAAATTCTTCTCAACTATCCCTCTCTCGTGCTTTATCTTTTGGTCAAGGAGATTGTTGTGGTAATGGCACTGACAATCATGGGACATGAACCTTAAGGTGTCAAATGGTGCGTCCTCAGCTTCCTCTCTAATTTTATCTCCCAAAGGTTCATCATCGATAATGTTCATCATTGGTATTTCACCGTTCTGGCACTGACGCTCCTATGATAGCCATCAGCACACCTGTGAAATTTTTCATCGCAGGTGCGCTTCACCTGGAAGTTCAGTAAACTTTTACTCAGCTACTGGTTTGGGGTTCAATGGCTGATCTGACGCACACAAATCCAGGTGCATAACACACCAACTTTACACGGTTCAAACCTTTTTTCATCTTCACTATTTTAGGATATGATTGCATGTGCAATCTGCATAGTTAGATGTGCGTTCACACCCCATTTATCATGTCATTTTTATGAATCCTGCACTCCTCAAGTTGTCCAAATAGCTCAAAAAGACTTGAAACTTTATGGATTAGTCAAAAATTACAACTAAAAACTCTAACAAGGAAATAAAAAATTGTAAACCTTCAAAATTGTAAAACGATGGGTTGCCTCCCATCAAGCCACAATTTAACGTCATGGTGCGATGCAAGTTACCTCACTATTTGGATATCCACTTAGAGGATTTGAACCTTCGACCCAAATTTGCATCGACTTTCCGGCGATAATCACTGGGTGAAGGTTAGAACATGACAAGGCCATTTTCTTGGTGTTGAATTTTGCACTTTTTTGCCTTCAAGTGAGGAAGGTTGTTTTGTCTTCTATCCATGACAAACATAAAACCACATAAACCTTGATCCATCCTCCTTCCAAGGTCTTCCAAAAGCTTGATTACTTCAACTTTTTTCCGTTCAACCAAACTTAAGGTTGAAAAGTGGTTGAAGTGAGATTTGGTCATCTCCACTCTTAAATTTGCCTCATTCATCGCATTCTCTCTATCGAATGAACTAGATCCTTTCAAGATGAAACGTTGGACTTTGCCTTGCAACTCTAATATCATTTGCTTGATCTCGACATCATAATTCACATATGGGGTAGTTGGTTGCCACAACACCTTCAATTCATGAGCATCCCTTGTGTAGTCCTCTTTAATAGGGAACAACTCAAAACTACTACCCACGATCATGCATGTTTTAACACGAGCATTCACATCGGTGTTCAAATTCTAGATAGCAATTTCAAGTAACCCTTCTTTTTGACTTCACTTGGGATTCCTTTTTAACAATATCTCGAACATTAGTAGAATTCTTTCACGTTGTTCCCCATAGGCTTGAAGTCGGTGAGATTGATTTAACACCCATTCTTGGCTCACAATTTCACCTAATTTAAGTTGTTCCTCTTGTTGGGGTTCAAGCAATACCGGTACAAACTCACTCTCGGGCGATTCCATATTTTTCAAATCTTCATCATTATCCCCAAAGTGAATTTGATTGATCTCAATGTTCAAGATATGTTCATGTGTTCGGCTTGGAGGGTCTTCTTCATCAATTTTACCAAGAGGAGTGGACAAATCCTCCATAGATTGCATGGCATGATTTCTCTCTTCTTCTTCCTTATATCTCGTATCCACAAAGCCTTGCTTTATGGAGTTCAAACCCTCATCTAGGATATCTATTGCGGCCACGATAGTGTGAAGCATGGCATGTATACCTTCCGGGTGGGTACCTTCTTTACCAACATGACCAAGAGGAGTAGACAAATCCGCCATAGATTGTATGGCATGATTTCTTTCCTCTTCTTCCTTAGCTCTCGTGTCCACAAAGCTTTGCTTTATGGACTTCACACCCTTCTCTAGGATATCTACCGAGAAAAAGAGGTTTTGGAGCTTGGAATGTATACCTTCTGGGTGGGCATTGCATTCCTTGCTTACTAAGGCATGATTCATGTTAAGATCACAAGCACCACTAGCACCACTGTTATCATAAGAAGGGGAGGAGGACAGTCATCATTAGGGAAATTGCTCCAATATCTGTCATGACCACCACACAAATAGCAATTACGCTCATCATAAGAGCAAGAAGGTGAATACCTCCCTCTATTAGAACTAATTTAACACTTTTGACCAAGGTGGGGTCCTCCATAATAAAAACAAGTCGGGAATATAAATTGGGTTGTGATCACCAACACTTCTAACATTTTAAGATGCCATAGAACCAATTAAAAAAATAAAACTAAACAAAATTAAAACAAATATTCACAAATTCAAACTACAGCAAGTAAACTCAAATTCTAAAATAACTCAATATGCCAAATTGTTCCTCGGCAACAATGCCATTTTTGATAATGCTCAAATATACTCTCAAAGATAGAGGTAACAGTGATCATTAAGTAACACATTTATATTACCTGACAAGAGTCAGGGTTGATCCAACAGAGAACAATGTAATCATGATTGAGCTAATAAAATATCCAAATAACTTATTTAAGTTCAAGGAGCAATAAGGAAAGATAACGATAGGGGGGTTTTAAATTAAAACAAAGGATAAAAGAAAGTCAAATAAAAAGATATATTTGATCAATGGCTTTCACCTTGCTTTCACCAAGCAAGGTTAACAAGGGAGAATTGGGAATAGAAATTCAATTCACAAGACATACACCCAATTAACGCATAGGTAGCCTTGGTTAAGAGTATGCTCAACGGTCTTTTGACCTATCAAGCATGTATCTCGTGTATCCTCTCGAACCTCCACGAGTAGTAATAAACTAATTAATTTAACTTGGGTGAGTTGGGATATCTCTAGCCCCAACTCTTAGATGGGAGGTTTTGGCAATCAAACTATCTCTAGCCTTGATCTAGAGTAGAAACCCCAAATCCCCACTATTCAACCATCACCGAATTGAAGAACTCCTCTCTAAAGAAAGAACACAATTAGTAAGCTAACTCAATATTTGCAACGATCAACTATATAATTAAAACATGAAAGATTCAATAGACCCACACAATTTAGTCAAGCAAAATCACAAGATAAGTATTCAAATACCCAAATTAAGTATTATCTCTAATACAAAACCCAAATCTAAATTCAACAATTAATCCTACAAATTATCAATTAAGAACAAGAGTTAAAGAATGGAATGTAAGATTTTACAATAGAATCATCCAATTCTTCACTTTAATGGTGTAGGTGGATGAACTTGCTCTCCAAGCTTGCCAAAAGTTATGAAAAATAGACAAAGATATATTTCAAGATGGCTCAAAAGTGTTTTATGTGAGCCGGGATTTCCAAAACTGTGAAATGACCAATTTGGACCTGACTAGAATCCGTCAGCCGCACCTGCAGAACTTTGACCACAGGTGTGTGACCGTTGTGGCGATGTTGAGGCTGTAGGAGTGGAGCCACTGTGGAAGTATCTCTATCGCAGGTGCTCCTTTAGTGATATAGTGCACAACCGCTAGTGCGCTCTCTTCTCTACAGCTGTAGGAGCGTTGTTGCGCCCCAGATAGTGCAGGGGTGGTGAACCTGGGCACTTCTGTGATGTCTTTTCTTTTTTGCTCCAATTTCATCCCTTTTTGTTCCACTTGTTCCAAATATTCGCAGATATACAAATCTCCTAAAATAGACTAAAACATGTCGTAAGTGATCCTATATCATCATTAGAAGATGCAAAAGCATAAGAAAAGAGATATAGATAAGTGGTAAATTCACCACTTATCAGACCGCATGCCACTTCACATGTGGGCCAATGAGGACCTTTTAAGTTGATTTTAATCCATTTTTTTTATTTGTTTTCCATTCTTTCAGTCCTAAAACGTGTTTGCTCTACTCCTATCCTCCTCTTTCACCAAGGTAAGTCCTTCTTTAAAGATATTAAGTTTTTCAAATCAAATTTCATCATCAAATTACAAAATATTGATAGAAATCGTAACCTTTGACCATAGGTTTTCAAGAAAAGATTTCTTGATCATTCTTCATCCAAGTTAGGCTTCTACAACTTTAGGCTTCAAACCCCAGAGAATTCGCCAAGGGTTTTGCCCTCAGGGATGTGGGATTTCAATGAGGGTTTTCTTTCATCCTCATGGCCAAAGTTTCAGATTTAAATATGATTTTACAAATTATAAAACTAGGCTTCCTACCCAAATATGAAGTTTTCTTGTAGATTTAGTTTCCTTATGCCTCTACATGATTTTTAATCCTGAATATATGATTTAGCATGAGTTTCTACAAGTATTTCTTAAAGCCATAATTTGAGATTGAATTTAGCATGATTTTACATCATTACATATTTTTTTAAATTTAGCATCCTTGTATATGTGTACTCATGAACCCTAAGTATATTGAATAACTCATGGTTTTAAACTTGTGCTAAGAGATTTCACGTTTTACTCAAATTATAGAATTTTCATGAGTAGTTGCATTCTTCAGGATGGTGGGTTATGAACACCCGATCAGTTTAGGGTTTCATGTATTTTTGGTCAGTTACTCAGGCATTCAAAATTACATGATTAGAGTGATTTAAGTCTCAATATTCCTTTGCATGACCAGAAAGTTAGTATTTTGAGCTATCTAGTATGTCAGTTACTTATATATTCAGTTGGGAGTAGTACCTAGCACTAAGAAGACGCGAGGATCAAGGCTCACTCATCAGTTTAGGCAGAGACCTTTAGTAGAAGTCACTATGTCTCAGAACTACGGCGCCACCATAGGTTCTAAAGGGTCACCCGTAAGATCATGCTTGACACCTTAGCCCTTTTGGGCATCAGTTTAGTGGATCCACACCAGCCAGTGTTTGTTCCCTTGGTAAGGTACGAACACCCTTCCCAGCCAGGTTTATAGGTTGGACCCATAGTTAGCTCATCTTGGGGTATGTCAGTTAACAGTAGCTCCCCAGTGTTCAGATTCAATTATTGCATGACCTTGTAGTCAGTTATTCAATTCAGTATTATTCAGTTGCATGTTATCTACTTGGTCATTGCATCTGTTCACTTATTTCATTATTTTTAACATGCTCAACAAAAGAAACTCCCCTAAGGATTTATTTTAAACATGACTCATAGTTTTCAGCTCAGTTGCATTATCTCATGACTTACAAATGTAACTCATCTTTTTAGTCCATGGATCTCTAAGTAATTGTTTTACGTATGTTTAAATATCATGATCACATAGTTTTAGTTCAAAAACATTATTTACACCCACTTCAACAAAAGAGCTTATATTTTGCAGTTTCACTTCTGCATTCTCAGACATCTATACTTAGTCCAGTTTTTAGTTATGTTTTCCTTATATACATGTTCTCTCATGATTTTAAAGTTAGTGCATTATCTCATATACTCAGTACATTCAAAGTACTGATTGTTTACTTTCTTTGTGCTGCATCATTTCATGATGTAGGTTTCAGTGCTAGCTCTCAGGATTATGGTCAGACAGATCACAACTTCCAGTTAGCAAGGAATGAGTTCTCTTTTTTTGGGAACTCCAGTCAGTTAGTAGTTATAGCAGTAATTTCAGTTGTTATACATTAATTAGAGATAGTTGGGGTCATGTCCTGGCTAACTATAGTTCAGTGTTAGTAGAGGCTTTATAGACAATTAGTCAGTTAGTAGTACCAATTTTCAAATGTTGTTGTATTTTAGTTTATGCAATTTCATTTTATTACAGTACTCTCCAAGAGCTCAGAACACATTTTAGCTTCCTTATTATCTTTCAGTCAATTTCTTAGTAGTATGCCTAACCATGGGTTAGCTTAGGGTCAGTTGTGACTATAAGCACCGTATTGCATCTAGGGTGTAGGATCGGGGTATGACAGTTTGTGACTTAATTGTGACTATCATGTCAAAGGATCACACTTCAAAATTTTCTTTAGCCACCAAAATGTATCGTGATCTGAGACAACACTATTATTGGGAGAGGATAAATTATGATATTATGGAGTTTGTTGCCAAGTGTCTAAATTATCAACAAGTAAAACATGAGGATTGTAGACCTAGAGGGATACTTCAGAGGATTCCCAATCCTAAATGGAACTGGGAAAGTATAGCGATGGATTTTATGGTTAGTCTTCCAAAGACCTTGGGTAAATTTAACTTCTTATGGGTTATTCTTGATAGGTTGACTAAATCTATCTATTTTATACTAGTTTAGGAGACTTATAATGCAGAGAAGTTAACCAAGTTTTATATTCGAGAGATTGTTTGTTTTATGGTGTTTTGGTTTCTATTATCTTGGATAGAAATACACAGTTTACATCTATTTTTTAGAGGAATATGCAGGCTAAGTTGGGTACTAGGCTTTATCTTAGTACCACGCTTTACCCTCAGACCGATGAGCAGCCTGAGTGGTCAATTTAAGTTCTAAAGAATACGCTTTGCGCTTGTGTGATATATTTTAGTGTTTACTGGGACCAGTTCTTGCCATTGGCAGAGTTTGCTTATAATAATAGTTATCATTCGAGTATTGATATGTCTCCACTTGAGGCTCTGTATGGGAGGAACTTTATATCCCATATAGGTTAGTTTGATGCTTTTGAGGTGAGACATTTGGGGACTGATCTGTTGAGAGAGTCATTGGAAAAGGTCAAGGTAATTCATGATAAGCTTCTGGTAACCTAGAGTAGACAAAAGAGTATGCAGATCAAAAGGTCTGAGATATGCAATTCATGGTAGGAGAGTAAGTCTTACTCAAGATTTCACCTATAAAGGGTGTGATGAGGTTATGCAAAGTGGGGTAGGCTCAATCCGAGGTACATTAGTCCATTTGAGATTCTTAAACGTGTGGGTGAAGTAGCCTATGAATTGGTTTTGCCTCCAAGATTTTCAAGAGTTCACACGGTGTTTCATGTTTCAATGTTGAAAAAGTATCATGGTGATGTTATGTAACGACCTGATCCATCGTTATGAGTAGTCCAATCGTGCCAAGTTTTAGAGTTAGGAAACTCCGGGTTTTGGAGTTTGAAATTTTGGGCTATTGGCCAGTTTTGTAGCGAGGTAGAGTCTAGGGAAATCCGGGTAAGGATTGGTTTAGGTGTCTTGTGTTAAGCTAGTATTCTGTGTATCCAAGACATAAAGGAGTCCAGGAGACTTTTTGGAATCGAATTTGGGTAAGTAGAACTCCCGAAATCGCATTTGACATGAAGGGGTTATTTCGAGTCGTCGAGGAAAGCAAGTGTGTTGTAAAATGGCCAAAACTGGGAGATTTTCGGACATTCTATCCGTGACGAGCGCAACCATCCGCGGTAGCGGCCTCCGCTATAGCAGTGGAAAATACTGCTATGGCGGTGGTCAAGGCGATCAACACCGCTTAAGACTACTATAGCGGGAGTCGTCTGCTATAGAGGGACTATTATAGTGGAGTGGAAACTGCTGTAGAGGGCCGACGGGATTTTAATGCAGAAACATTCCCCAAAATATTCAGTTTTCACAAATTCATTTTGGGAGAAAGGCTAGGAGATTCCAGGCGATTTTCCTCTTTTTTCCTTCGAATTTCTTCCCTAAGGTAAAGTTTCTACTCCCCAATCTTTGTACTACGTTTCCTATGAGGTAGAATTGCAAGGAGGGAACTTGGGGAAGGGTTGGAATAACCTAGGAATGGTATAATCCATGGAAGAAAGGGGATTCCAAGCATGAATGTTCTTGTACATTGTTAAAAGTATGTTATTATGATCATAGGTTGTTAAATTCTCTATTTTTATCCATAAAAATAATATAAGTAGGTGAATTAACGGTGGAAAAGCCCGGGAAAAAGGGTGAAATGATCATGAGTGGCCTGGGGTTTGGGGATTTGGTGCAATTCGGGTACTGTGCAGGCCTTATATGTTAATTGTATGTACTTGTGTATTATTTTAGACTAAGAACGTGAAAGGAATCCGGAACACGGGAAAGCTCGGGTTGAATAGAGATTGGATCATTTTGAGGTAGGTGATGGCTTACGATTTCTGTGAATATTGTATAATCTTGTACTCATATCTAAGTGTTTGTATGAATTACATTGCTTAGTGGAGTTGTGTAGAATGTCTAAGGTTCTTGCTTTACAGTCTGTAATTCAAGGGTGTTTGCTTGTTAGTTTACAATTTATTTGATCATCTATTTGACTGTGAGTTGTTGACATTAGGTTAGCTCGGGTACCATGCTTGGTACGGGTATAACAAATGGTTGGCACGGGTACCACACCTGGTACGGGAATACTAACAGTTGGCTTGGGTACCACGCCTGGTACTGGTTTACTTTTGTTGCATCATTGCATTTTTATTATTGTGTTGCATTGACTGATATTGGTTCCGTGAGTGGACCGGGCTGCTTATTGAAATGTGTTATTGGTTTGGTGGCCCTAGAGTGGCTGGGAAATTCTGTATAACTATTGTGTTGGTCTTGGTTTAGGCCAGGTTGTTCATTGACATTTTGTGTTGTCTAGAGGGGATCCCAGGGTGAGTCTGGTATAGACAGAAAGGTATAGTTATTGGTATATGGTTGTGGCTTAGAGTATAGGTTGTGAATTTCATGCGGGAACAAGCTAAGTAGAGACTTGTAGCCTAAGTGTGCCTGTTAATATTGCTGCATGTTTTCCATGCCTTTTACTTGATATTGTCATATTGTTTATACACTGTTTATCTGAAAATTGGCTGATGATCCTACCAGTACACAGTGGTGGTGTACTGATACTACACTTGTTTTTCTTTTAGTCAGTACGGGAAATCTTCCAGCGGTTGAGACAAAACCTCATCTTTAGCACCGGCAATTTCTGACTTCAAGGGTGAGCGGCTTGATCGAGCTATCTTAGATTTATCTCTAGAGTGTTAGCCCACTTGTTTCGGATTAAAACTACTTTTGTATTTCTTTTAGGGGTTGTATCCCCGTACTCTAGATATTGGTAGTAATGTTTGGTACTGCGACTTTTAGTTTCTAGGGGGATTTTCTGCAGGATGATATTAATGTTATAGTTCCTTATTTATTGAATTACTCGTTTACTTCTGTTTGCTGGTTTTATGCTGTTAGTCTAGGCAAAGGGTTGAACTCTATTGGTTCGCTCATCCGGGGGTTGGGTGGGTGTCACTCACGATGGTCTGGGTCGTGACAAAGATGGTATCAGAGCCCTAGGTTCGTTGATCTCGTTGTACTAAACAGGTCTAGTTGAGTCTTGCAGAACGGTGCGGAGATGTCCGTACTTTTCTTCGAGAGGCTATGGGGCTTTAGGAAAAACTATATCTTCTTTCTTTCCTTTGTGCTATAACTTGATTCCAATTGGTATCTGGTGATACAAATCGGAATCTAGCCTCATTATCTTTTCTGTCCGTCGATGGTTACTATAAGGAACAACAAAGCAAGGCCAGCGGTCCCAGCAGCGGGCCTGGCAGTTCATGGAAGAGGTAGGGAAAGGGGAAGGGGATGAGCTAGAGCCACACCCGCCAGGAGTAGAGATCAATCTACTGCTGAGGTTCTTGAAGTGACCCCTCCCCCAACTCAGGATCATGTGGCAGAAGAGATGGAAGTGATTGCGGAGGATGAAGGGGCACAAGCTGAGGCGGCACCGCTTGGGTGTGCAGGCCTCCCTACTATGACACCGGAAGCTTTTTAGCAAGCATGGAATATTCTGAGTGGGTTTGTTAGTGATGGAGCCATACCCGCGGCTTATGCAAATCAAGCCTTAGATACTCAGCCAGCGGGAACTACAGCGCCTAGGATGGATGCATCTTCGGGCACGAATGATTTCTTCAGGCCAATGCTAGGCCTAGTGATGACAAGAAATGAGCATGAGATGCTGACTAAGTTCCTTAAGCTAAAATATCCGACATTTCAGGGTACAAACAAGGAGGATGCCTATGAGTTGATCCTGGATTGCTATGAAAGGTTGCACATGTTGGGTAACATACGTCAGCATGGGATTAAGTTTCTTACTTTTCAGTTGTAGGGTGATGCCAAGAAGTGGTGGAGATCTCATATTGAGTGTCGGTCTTCTGCTCTACCTCCACTAACTTGGGAGTAGTTCTATGCCTTGTTCTTGGAGAAGTACGTAACCTGTACTTTGAGAGACCGGAAGCATGATGAGTTCCTGAACTTAGAACAGGGTGGGATGTCGGTCTCGGCTTATGAGGCCAAGTGCCATTCCTTGTCTCGCTTTGCTACACAGATGCTGGGGTCCGAGGAGGAACAGGTCTGGTTGTTTCTCAAAGGTCTAAATAATGAACTGCAGGTACTATCAGTGCATATGACTTCTTCAGGAAAGGGCTATAATGATGTGGTGGACTATGTGAAGAAGTTAGAGGGAATTAGGCAAATGGGGCAGGCTAAGGCTTTAGCCAAGAAGCCCCGGAATGAAGGAAACTATGGTGGTTCATACTTCACGGGCCTGAATCAGCAGGCTTACTCGGCCCGTCCTATTCAGTCAACCTTGTAAACTACTACAAGTGGTAGTCAGGGGGATCAGTCTTCAGCTCTTAGAGGCCAGGGAGCATCTTGTACATCAGCTAGCAGTCCTGCACTTGACCATGGTTACTTTCATTATGGTGAACTAGGCCACTTTAAGAGGGAGTGTCCATATAGGCAGGCAGGTAACCAGGGTCAGCTGTAGACTAGAGTACTGGTCCCGGCAGACAGAGAAGCTAATACTAGGGGTCGTCCACATAGTGGGCGAGGTAACTTTTAGGGAGGCCAGGGAGACAGGGGAAACGACGGCGCAGGTAAGGGCGTGGTGCAGCCAGCTCTAGAAGTTGCTCTAATTGATGATCGGGCTCATCTCTATGCTTTTCTAGGGAGGATCGAGGTGGAAGCCTCAGATGCGGTGATCACAGGTACCATTCTTTTCTGTGATAAAATGGCTTCGGTATTATTTGACCCAGGTTCTACATATTCTTATGTGTCTGTGAGTTTTCCATTGGGGCTGGATTTGATTTGTGATATTCTTGATTCCTCTATCCATGTTTCTACCCCGGTTGGAGAGTCTGTAATTATGACTCATGTATATCATGACTGTTTTGTTGTGTTTATGGGGTTGCATACTTGGGTAGACTTGGTAATTCTGGATATGGCTGATTTTGATATTATCTTGGGTATGACCTGGCTATATCCTTATCATTTTGTGTTGAACTGTAACACCAAGACTGTGGTTTTAGAGATTCTGAGTAAGGATAGACTAGAGTGGAAGGGTGTGTACAGGCCTAAGCCAGTTAAGATAATATCATTTATTCAGGCTAGGAAGCTAGTAGGGAGAGGGTGTCTAGCCTTCTTGGCTCATCTCTAGGATGATAGCGTGGATTCCCCGCCTATTGAGTCAGTTCCAGTGGTTTCTGAATTTTTAGAGGTGTTTCCAGCGGACTTGCCTGGTATGCCTCCCGACAGGGATATAGATTATTGTATTGATTTAGAACCAGGCACTCATCCCATTTCCATTTCTCCGTATCATATGGCTCTGGCAGAGTGAAGGGAACTTAAAACTCAGTTGCATGAACTCCTAGATAAGGGATTTATACGTCCCAATGCTTCGCCTTGGGGTGCTCCGATTTTATTTGTAAAGAAGAAGGATGGTAGTACGCGGATGTGCATAGATTATAGGCAGTTGAACAAGGTGACCATCCGGAATAAGTACCCTCCACCCCATATAGATGATTTGTTTGACCAGCTTCAGGGCGCATCAGTGTTTTTAAAAAATTACTTGAGGTCGGGGTACCATTAGTTAAATATTAGGACTAAGGACATTCCAAAAACTGTTTTTCAGACTCGGTATCAACATTATGAGTTTCTAGTAATGTCATTTGGTTTGACCAATGCACTGACAGCTTTCATGAGTTTGATGAATGGGGTGTTTAAGTCCTACTTGGATTCCTTCGTTATCATGTTCATCGATGAAATTTTGATCTACTCTAAGAGTAGGGAGGAGCATTCTAATCATCTTTGTATTGTGCTGGATATCTTAAGACACAAAAAGCTTTATGTAAAATTCACTAAGTGTGAGTTTTGGTTGACTTCTGTGGCATTCTTGGGGCATGTAATGTCAGAAAGGGGGGTGATGGTGGATCCCCAAAATAATTGAGGCAGTCAAGAGTTGGGTTCAACCTAGCTCTCTGATAGAGGTGAGGAGTTTTGTTGGGCTCGCGGGGTACTACTGGAGGTTTGTTAAGAATTTTACTTCTATTACACACCTAACAAGGCTGACACAAAAGGATGTACCATTCGTGTGGTCCGACAAGTGCGGGAAGATCTTTCAAAAGCTCAAGACACTTTTGACCACAACCCCTATTTTGTCCTTACCGGTTGAAGGTAAAGACTTTGTTGTTTACTGTGATGCTTCACATTCTGGTTTAGGTGATGTGTTGATGTACGATAGGAATGTGATAGCCTATGCATCCAGGCAGTTGAACATGAATGAGAGCAATTACCCGGCTCACGACTTAGAGTTGGTAGTGGTGGTCTTTGCATTAAAAATTTGGAGACACTACCTTTATGGTGTCAAGTGTGAGGTATTCACAGATCATCATAGTTTGCAGCACGTATTCACTCAGAAGGATTTGAATTTGAGGCAGATAAGGTGGATGGAGCTATTAAAGGATTATAATATGACCATTCAGTACCATCCGTGTAAGGCTAATGTGGTGGCAGACGCATTAAGCCAAAAACCTGTTAGCATGTGTAGCTTGGCTTGTTTGGGGGTGTCCAAAGGACCACTAGCTAAGGAAATTCGGGATTTGGAGGACAAGTTCATGCACTTGGGTGTTTCAGATCAAGGTGGGTTATTGGCCAGCATTGAGGTCAAGGCCACCTTCATAGAGGAAATAAAGGCGAAACAGTTTCAGGACCCAAAACTGAGTAAGTTGCGAGGTAATGTAATATCTGGGGAGTCCAGAGATGTCATGTTAGACTCTGGTGGAGTGTTGCATTTCAGGGAGAGGATTTGTGTTCCTCGGGTGGGTGATATGATTCAGAAAATCCTGGCAAAAGCTCATGGTTCGCGATACTTAATTCATCCGGGTGTGACTAAAATGTATATGAACTTGAGGCAGCATTACTGGTGGCCCGGGATGAAAAGGGACATAGTTGATTTTGTGTCCAAATGTCAGAACTGTCAGCAGGTAAAGTACAAACATCAGAGACCTGCATGACTACTTCAGAGAATTCCAATTCCAGAGTGGAAGTGGGAAGGGATAGCCATGGATTTCGTGGTGGGTCTTCCCAAGACATTGGGGAAGTAAGACTCAATTTGGGTCATTGTTGACAGGCTGACCAAGGCCGCTTATTTCATTTCGATCAGGGTAGATTACAATTTGAAGCAATTGGCTAAGATCTACGTGAAGGAGATTGTGAGACTGCATGGGGTACCACTGTCCATCATTTCAGACAGAGGTACGCAGTTTACTTCTAAGTTTTGGGGTAAGTTACATGATGATTTGGGTACACAACACACTTGTAGTACAGCTTTCCATCCTTAGACTGATGGTCAGTCGGAAAGGACGATCCAGTTATTGGAGGACATGCTGAGAGCATGTGTGATAGACTTCGAGGGTCATTGGGACAAGTTTTTACCATTGTGCAAATTCTCGTACAACAATAGCTACCATTCTAGTATCGACCTGGCACCGTTTGAGGCATTGTATGGGAGGAAATACAAATCACCGGTTGGGTTATTTAAGGAAGGTGATGTAAAGCCTCTGGGCGTAAACTTAGTGAATGAAGCACATAAAAAGGTAAGGGACGTTCAGACCAAGTTGCTGGCTGCTCAAAGCAGGCAGAAGTAGTATACAGATTGCAAGGTCCGGGACATGGACTTTCGGGCTGGTGAACGAGTATTGTTGAAGGTGTCACCAATGAAAAGGGTTATGCGGTTGGGTAAGAAGGGCAAGCTTAGCCCTCGGTTCATCGGTCTATTTGAAGTTCTTTAAATTATGGGGCCAGTGGCTTACAAGTTAGCACTGTCACCTAGTTTGTCGAGCGTCCATTTGATATTCCATGTATCCATGCTTAAGGGATACCATTGGGATGGGGATTACATTATCAAGTGGGATAAGGTACTATTCGATAAGGATCTTCGTTATGAAGAGGAACCAGTTTTGATTCTTGATCGGGGTGTACGGAGGTTGAGGACAAAGGTGATTGACATGGTGAAGGTTTAGTGGAAGCATCATCCGGTTGAGGAATACACTTGGGAAACCAAGAAGGACATATGGGATAAGTACCCTCAACTGTTTGAGGATCCAGGTACTACACTTCCCCCATTTTATTCTGTAATTTTGGGTTTAATCGTTCAGGGATGAACGATGGGTAAATTGGTATCTGTTGTAATGATCGAGTCCGTCATTATGGGTAGTCCAATCGTGCCAAATTTTAGAGTTAGAAAACTCTGGGTTTGGGAGTTAGAAATTTTGGGCTAGGCTAGCCACAGCCAGTTTTAGAGCGAGGTAGAGTCTAGGGAAATCCGGGTAATGATTGGTTTAGGTGTCTTGTGTTAAGCTAGTCTTATGCATAGCCAAGACATAAAGGAGTCTGGGGAACTTTTCGGAATTGAATTTGGGTAAGTAAAACTCTTGGAATCGCGTTTGACATGAAGGGGTTATTTCGGGTCGTCGGGGAAAGCAAGTGTGTTGTAAAATGGCCAAAACTTGGAAATTTCTGGACATTCTATCTGTGACGAGTGCAACCATCCGCGGTAGCGGCCTCCACTATAGCAGTGAAAAATACCTCTATAGTGGTGGTCAAGGAGGTCAACACCTCTTAAGATCGCTATAGTTGGAGTTGTCCGCTATAGCGGGACCGCTATAGTGGGCCGACGGGATTTTAATGCAGAAAAATTCCCAAAATATTTAGTTTTCACAACTTCATTTTGGGAGAAGGGCTAGGCGATTCCAGGCAATTTTCCTCCTTTTTCCTTCAAATTTCTTCCCTAAGGTAAGGTTTCTACTCCCCAATCTTTGTACTATGTTTCCTATGCGGTAGAATTGCTAGGAGGGAACTTGGGGAAGGGTTGGAATAACCTAGGAATTGTAGAATCCGGGGAAGAAAGGGGATTCCAAGCATGAATGTTCTTGGTCATTGTTAAAAGTATGTTATTATGATCATAGGTTGTTAAATTCTCTATTTTTATCTGTAAAAATGATAGAACTAGGTGAATTAACGGTGGAAAATCCCGGGAAAAAGGTGGGATGATCATGGATGGCCTGGGGTTTGGGGATTCAGTTTAATTCGGGTACTGTGCAGGCTTTGTGTGTTAATTTTATGTACTTGTGTATTATTTTAGACCAAGAACGAGAAAGGAACCCGGAACACGGGAAAGCTCGGGTTGAATAGAGCTTGGATCATTTCGAGGTAGGTGATGGCTTACGATTTTTGTGAATGTTGTATAATCTTATACTGATATCTAAGTGTTTGTATGAATTACATTTCTTAGGGGAGTTGTGTAGAATGTCTTAGGTTCTTGCTTTATAATCTCTGATTGAAGGTTGTTTGCTTGTTGGTTTACAAGTTGTTTGATCATCTATTTTACTCTGAGTTGTTGACATTCGGTTGGCTCGGGTACCACGCCTGGTATGGGTATAACAAATAGTTGGCACGGGTACCACTTCTGGTACAGAATACTAACGGTTGGCTCGTGTACCACGCCTGGTATGGGTTTACTTTTGTTGCATCATTGCATTTTTATTATTGTGTTGCATTGACTGATATTGGTTTTGTGAGTGGACTAGGATGCTTATTGAAATGTGTTATTGGTTTGGTGGCCCTTGAGCGGCTGGGAAATTCTGTATAAATGTTGTGTTGGTCTTTGTGTAGGCCAGGTTGTTCATTGACATTTTGTGTTGTCTAGAGAGGATCCCAGGGTGCGTCCGGGCTAGACGAAAAGGTATAGTTATTGGTATATGGTTGTGGCTTGGAGTATAGTGGTGGATTTCATGCGGGAGCAAGCTAAGTAGAGATTTGTAGCCTAGGTGTGACTGTTAATATTGTTGCATGTTTTCCATACCTTTTACTTGATATTGTCGTACTGTTTATACATTGTTTATCTGAAAATTGGCTGATGATCCTACTAGTAAACAATGGTGGTGTACTGATACTGCACTTTCTTTTCTTTTGGTGAGTACAAGAAATTTTCCAGTGGCTGAGACGCGACCTTATCTTTAGCACCGATGATTTATGACTTCAAGGGTGAGTTGCTTGATCGATCTACCTTGGATTTATCTCTAGAGTTTTAGCCTACTTGTTTCGGGTTAAAACTGCTTCTATATTTCTTTTTGGGGTTGCATCCCCGTACTCTAGATATTGGTAGTAATGTTTGGTACTGCGACTTTCAGTTTCTAGGGGGATTTTCCGCAGGATGATATTAATGCTATAGTTCCTTATTTATTTAATTGCTAATTTACTTATGTTTGTTTGTTTTAGGCTGTTAGTCTAGGCAAAGGGTTGAACTCTATTGGTTCACTCATCCAGGGGTTGGGTGGGTGCCACTCACGACGGTCTGGGTCGTGACATGGTAATTACATTATTCACTGAGATTCAGTCTTGTTTGATGAGAATTTGTCTTATGAAGAGAAGCCTGTGGCTATCCTAAATAAAGAGATTTGTACAATGAGATCAAAAGAGATTGCATCTGTGAAGATCCAGTGGAAGAACTGTCCTGTGAAAGAGTCTACTTTGGAGACTGAGTCAGATATGTATAGCAAGTATCCCCAATTTTTTATTGAGTCCGGGAATTCTTTCTTTGTTTCCCTTCTTGTCTATTCGAGGATGAATGGTTATTTAATTGGTATATGATATGATAACCTACCCAGTCGTTATGGGGTGGTTAGGGCCATAGTATCCTTGTTAGATTCCTCTTAGGGAAATTGAGCTAATAGAAACTCAAAGATGGGAAGGTTTAAAACTAAAAACTCTTGTGTAATTATGATTTGTTATGGTTGTTGTGTTGTGTTCTATTCCATTAGGAGGTGACCTAGTGATCTAGACCTCCGTAGCAAATTTTGCGACTACAAGTGAGTTCATAGCAGGTGTTTACAGTAACTAATGTATTAGGTTTGAGTCGTGATGTTTTCAAATTGAGATTAGTGCAGTGAAATAAGGATTAGTTTAGCTTTTACCAAGATTCTAGTTAAGAGGCACCACTGCAACAGTGGGTGTTCTGCTACACCGAGACTGTCGTAGCGGTCGAAGAATCATCATAGCAAGGGTTAGCAATTTTGTTAGGACTCACTATTGTAAGGCCTTGGTCACTATAGCGATTCCACTGCAGCAAAGATGTGACCACTGTAGCGAACAGCATAAGGCAGAATATGTGTTTTAAGTCAGTTATTTTGAGTTCTTCGTCATAAAACTAAGAATTTGTTCCAGAACTCTACAGAGACGATTTTCCAAAGGCTGAGGCTAAATTCTTCATTAAGGTAAGTTCAGTGTCAACCTATTTTATCTAGTGATTACATAACACCCTAGAATCAAAGGGGTGGTTTTAATGGTGGTTTATGGGTTAGAATGCTAGAACTCATAAAAACTGTGGGAAAGCCTATGAGTTGATGTAATTATCATTTATTTTACTTCTAATTTATTAATTAAAATTTTGTAGTATGAAATTGATGTTTTAACACATGATTATGATGTTTTGGTGGACCTGGAGTCCAATAAAAATGGAACCTTTAGCATAAAAGCTTCTATAAGGGGGTTAATGGGGTAGAAACTCGATGAATTAGGATGAAGTGATTATTGGAAAACTAGAATACATTGAATTAACCCTTGGGTAACATTTTGAACCTTGAAAAGGGTAGAATTAGGTGGGTCTGAATTACCAAGGTCATTTTTTTAAGAGTAGATGATTGAATACGCTTGTACTTGTTATTTATAGACTTTGAGCATTTCGAGGCACTGAGAAAAGGGAAGTCTCACGCAAATTAGTTTGTCCGTTCAAGTTTTTTGGTTGAGATGGGTTATGGTTAATTTGTAAATAGACTTTGATTAGTCGCTTGTATGTGTTTGAGTTGATAAAGCATGCTTGATTGGTTTTTGGACATAGACTATAATTGACAATTATTGGCTTGGTAATGCTTGTATGAATAAGCTGCTAATTGTTGAAGTATGTCTTAAAATGACTTGTGATTGTGGTGTGCCCTTGTGAATATCATTGTGTACTTATTGTTATTATCCTGTGAGATAACTGAACATAGAATATATTAAGATATGTTAAGATAAATAAGGGTCCAAAAGGCTTAAAATATACAGAAGACTAAAATGACTGGTGAAGATCTCACAGTGAACCCCTTATAGATAGTTGCCTCCAAATCTTCAATGCAAAGACTATCATAGCCAACTCCCACTCATGATTGGGGTAGTTTCTCTCATGAACCTTCTGTTGCCTAGAAGCATATGCTATAAATCTACTCTACTACATCAACATATAACCCAAACCAACTTTTGAAGCATCACAGTATACCATAAACCCCTAGCCCTCAATAGAAAGAGTCACAATTGAAGCTGAAGTCAATGAGGCTTTGAGCTTCAAAATACTCGCCTCACACTCGTCGGAACATTAGAAAGGAACATTCTTCTGAGTCAATCTACTCAATGGAGCTGCAGTAGAAGAAAATCTCTCTACAAGCCATCTGTAGTAACTCGCCAACCCGATGAAACTGCAAACCTCAGTAGGAAAAGTGGGCCTAGCCTAGTCACAAAATCCCTCAATCTTTGTTGGATCCACAAAAATCCTATCCTTGGACACCACCTTCCCTAAGAATGCCATGGACAGCGAAATGCTTGATAAAATTCACATCAAACATCATTCTTTTCCCTTTTTCCCCTACCCCGGTGTTGACCCTAAGTTTGCTAGCTAAGCTAGAACGCACACATAGAGAACTTGGCATAGAACAATTGATCTCGCAAAGTCTGAACCACAACCCTCAAATATTTCTCATGCTCCTCCTTACTCCTAGAGTAGACTAGGATGTCATTAATGAACATTATTACTAATGAGTCCAGGTAGGACCTAAACACACTTTATTAATTAAATCGATAAATATTGCTAGGACATTGGTCAAACCAAAAGACATAACTAGGAATATGTGTTGCCCTGATCCTTAACTAATGGTAGTCTGACTTCAAATTGATCTTATAAAACACTGTCGCACCTTGTAGCTTGTTCAAAAAGTCATCAGTGCGCAATAATGGATACTTATTCATAATAGGCACCTTATTTATTTGCTATTAGACAATACATATGCACAAGCTGTCATCCTTCTTATTCACAAACAGAACAAGAGCACCCCACCATTATACATCAGGCTGGATAAACCCCTTACTCAAAAGTTCCTAAAGCTTCTCCTTTAACTCACTCAACTAAGCTGGTGCTATCTGATATGGCAAAATAGAAATAGGCTGAGTGTCTGGCTCAATATCAATGAGGAATACTAGGTAAATCTTTAGCAAACACATTTGGAAACTCACTAACCACAAGAACTGACTCAAGTGAAGGAGTGTCAGAGCTAGTATCATAAAATATGCTAGAAAATCCAAACACCCCTTCCCTATCAATTGTTGTGCCCTCACAAATGATATCACTCCCCTAGGCATGTGAGTATCAGCACACCCTCTATACTATTTGAGGGATGCTAGACATATGCAAGGAAACAGTCTTGGCAAAGTAATCCAAGACAATATGATAAAGAGATAGAATATCCATGCCTACAATCACATCAAAATGAAACATATCTAGGATAACTAGATCTACCCAAGTGTCTTACCCCAAGATAGTCACCACACAGGACCTATACACTTGATTCACTATTAAATAATCACTTAGGTAGTAGCTACACATATAGGCACAGGAAAAGATTCACATAATAAATCCAGGCGAGTACCAAAATAGGCAGACACATACGAATATGTAGACCTAAGATCAACTAATGCATAAGCTAACTGATGACAAACTGAAATTGTACATGTGATAATAGCATTTGAAGCCTCTGACTATAGCCTACCCTAAAAAGCATACATATGGCTACATCCTCCCACGTACTGACCACCTGCCCTGACTTGCTGAGATCTACCTGTAACACCCTACGGACCACCCCTACTACCCTATGAGCTGCCTCTAGTAGATGGCACTAGAGACCTGAGGGTTTAAACCAGCTGACCCTACTGCCTACCATGTCTGAGCCTAGGACACTCCCAAGAAAAATTCCCTAACTCACCACACTCAAAGCATCCTCTTCCAGACATCACTTGATGTAATGGACCTATTGAACTAGAATGGATACCATGGCCTAGATACCAAAAATGAGATCTCCACAAAGTCTAACCTAAACCATGGCTACTCTAACAACTGTGACCCAAATAACCACCCTCAGTAATCTGTAGCACTGCCCGAACAAGCCTAGTAAGCTTAAAGTGATGATGGTAACCTCTACCATAGAAACCTCTATCTCGATACTAAGAACTACTAAAACCATCCTGATGATAGGGTTTCTTGTTAATGCCTCTATAGGCCTCTTAATATATCCCCTTAATAGTTCGTTCATGATTAATAACCTGAAGGAAAGTAGATCCTGATGCCACTAACTTCTCTATTGCCAAACGGAGTGGTAAAGTCAACCCCCTAACAAATCTGCAAAATTTCTCGTTCGTTGTATGTATAATTATAGCAACATGTCTATCAAGCTCATTAATCCCATCAAATACTCAGAAATAGATATAGAACATTGTTAATAATCTATGAACTCATTCCACAATCTCTCTTTTATACTACGAGGCATGTATTTCTCGATAAAATCCTCAGAGAACTGAGTCCAAGTCATCAGAGATGACCTAGATAGACTAATTTAAGATATGATCTCCACCACCTCTTAGCCGGACCCTCCATTTAAAACATTTTTTAGTCTACCCCATGCGGCTCCACTAGACGAAGGTTATGCAACCTCTTCTGACAACTAATTAAAAACTCATGAGCATCCTCTCCTGAAGCACTAGAAAACCTTGGAGGACCCAATCTAATAAATCTACCAAGCATCTTCTTCTCCTCAATAGTAATTGAGGATCTAGCTGTAATAGGATAGGAAACAACCAGCACTGGCAACACCTCTAGGTGAGGAGATGCAGTAGTACTCCTGAATCCTTAACACCTTGTGCCACTTCCTAGGTTGAAGTCTATTCCTCATCTCTGACCTGAGAACCACTAAGAGGGCTAAGAAAAGTCCCTGCATATGACATACCCTCTATAAATCTCAAAACCCTAACTATGGTGTCTTGAAGAACTGGCGTGGCTATGAATCCTACCAAAGACTAGGTTAGCCCAAGACCCTCTAGTTGATATGGTTACTTATCTATTTTGATATTGGGCTTTGGTGATGGTGTCCTAGCCTTGCCCCAAGCTTGAACCACAGCTCATGCCTAGCCTCGACCTCTAGGTCTACCCCTATCTTGACCCCTAGTTGGGGCAGAAACCTTGCCCTTACCCGCTGATAATCTCGTCCTAACCATTTGAGAAACAATGAAACAAAAAAATTTAGAAGTTTATAAAGTCAAGAATGCACGATAAGTAATTAAAAAAGTAGAATTTCCCTAGGAATGTCTTATAGCCTCCTGAAGATAGGACGCAAAAGTTATTGTACCTATCCGCAAAACTACTAGGAACTTGCTCTTGTACTGGTACTGGTGAAGCTAAAGCTCTGATACTATGTTATCACATCCCAAAATCAGGCCATTATAGAACCCTTTATAACTCTCCAGTAGGTAATCCAAAACCTAATAAACATACACAAAGTAACGGCTAGCATAAATAATAAAGAAAGCCAAAATAAAAGTTGGATAGCTTGTACTTTTAGTCTTTCTTTTGTTTCTGTAGGGACCATGTCTGTATATTTTGCTAGACAGACTTTGATAGAGCATATTCAGCCACCTCTAATCATAAAAACTGCCACACAACCTTCTAAAATCACACACTCCGACACTACAGCCAGTACAACTGTAATATTAGCCTTTACTTTTGAAACAAATTTCATACCTACACAGAGAACCCAGAGTTGTTTGGAAAAGAGAGGAAATAGCCCAAATGATTATTAATACAATCCTACAATATGTTATCGTAGAGAAATTCTCGTGTGGATGTCCCAAAATAAATGATCTTTGCAATTTGATCCACAAACAATGTGAGTTGAAGGGGGAAGTCAACATAGGATTTCTCAGCAATTGCTATGTTTTGATTTGTGCATATATTTTAGAGGACCATGTTAACCCACTGTCTAAACCACAGTTCAATATAACACAAAGGAATTGGTCTTACCCTATGTGTACCCTTAAATGAGATCCTTAGTTTGATATGGAGGAAGAAACCACTACTACCATAGCATGGATCTCTTCCTTCTCACTCCCACCAAACATATTTGTTAATAAGGCAGAATTATTATTAGCATCAATAGTAGGAAAGACATAGCTACTAGTACGGGTGGAGCTATAGTGTCCTCAGGGTGCTCAAGCAAACACCCTTTGCCAAAATATTATATCGTATCTATTGGTAAACACTGTTTATTTAAATATATACAATGTTTGAACACCCTTGACACATTAAAGTATGGTAGCTCAGTTGTGAAATATTTGACAGAAGTCTTGCCTAGTGACCACATTGGCCCATGTTTGATACCCAATAAGTGGTGTTATCAATCAATATAAGTTTTTTCTTGTATAAGCAGTAGAGTGATGTTTTTCCTTTTATTGTTAAGCTACTTAATAAAAACTCCTAAAACTTTAGCTATAAAATTTTAGGTGCAGAAAACTTATATATTTTATCTAATGTTAGAACACTCTTCTCAAAAATCATGGCTACGCCACTGGCTACTAGAAACAAAACTAGACCTAGTTGTGCTAATGTAACAACCCTTGTGATGATTTTTGGGTTTCTATGCATTTTGACTATTTTTCCCATTTTCATAATTATATTATGGTATTTATGGTTTGTGGGAGTGGGTGGAATAGTTTCTGAGGTATTTGTTTTATTTTTATGCGAGTTTTTCATTTTTGGAACGTTTTGAATTTAATATGGTTGATTTTGGTCAACATTCAGATTTTTGAGCGTCATATAAGAATTTTGTCAGTTTTGTTAGCTCTAGAATATCATTTTTAGGCTAGTAGAACTATTGGTTGGGTCTCGAGGCATTCGGATGTATTTTGAGTCATTGGTTGGAAAATTGGAAGATTTTGCCTAGAGTTAACTTCGGTCAACATTCCTTTATAATGACCTCAGTTGGTGAATAAGATAATTCCATTGAGTTTGGAATGTCTATTTTGGTCCAGTAGCATAGTTAGTTTGTATTCACGGGGTTTCGAATGAATCCAGAGAGTCCATTCAGGAAATTTTTGGAAGTTTGAGTTTGTTGTGAGCTATTAGCTTGTGCCTTCTTCGCATTCGTGAAGGGGCACAACATTCGTAAAGCTTGATGGGGAGGTTGGCCTTCATGTTCGCGACCTGTCTACTGCATTTGCAAAGGATTAGTCAGGGACTGGGTTGGGTCTTTTCCATAGCATTTTCTATGATCTAGCCACATTTGCAAGGGTAGGCCGAGTGGGATCTTTGTGTTCATGAAGAGGAAAGTCACCTGGGTAGATTTAATTTCCTTTTTTGGCCATAGACTCCATATCTCAACTTTTGGAGCTTTGAAACTCATGTTGGGGAAGATCAAAAGGTGGTTTTCGATATTTCTTCATTGGGTAAGTTCCTAAATCATTATTTTAATATTTTCCAATGATTATTTCATGATTTTACCTTCAAACCATAGTTTTTCAACTGAGGATTTCTTGGTAAAGTTAAAGAATGATATTTTGATGATTTCAAGCTCAATTTAACTCTGTTTTTCATAAAATTTCATATGTGAACTCCTTAAGTTATGGGCAAAGTGATTTTCAAATAAATTTCTAGTTTTTTTCCTTTTGGGCTTGGGGTTGACTTTTGGGTTGACTTTTGGGCCTGGACCTAAGTATAACAATATAGGTGTCTATAGTTTCATATTCTTATGTAGAACTCATATTTGAATAGAATGGGCTCGTTCCTTAGATATCTTTATTCATTTTGTAATTACTCTTACACTTCTTATCATTCTCCTTCTTTGAAATATATAAAAAAATAATCAGTGCAAATATTAGTTGGGAATGGGAAGGACTAGTAGATGTGGAGATGGATGATGATTACATTTTAAAGATTATTTCGACAATTATCATTTTTGTGCTGTTACTTTTCTCAAATAATAATTATAATATTTCTTATATATATATATTATTGGTGATTTATTTAAATCTATATATAAAATTATTGATAATTTTACTTCTACATATTTTCTTAGTAATAAAATTGTAAAATTTAAGATATATGATATATACGCCCCGTAGATCCATGGGACTTACGTCCCATGTCTCGGGGCTTATGCCTTGCCACGTGCTGCCTAAACTGCCTCGCCTCCTGCCCTCGCCTTTTAAAATACTTCTCACTTATACTCATATTTTGGTACTGTGAAAATGATATTATGAGAAAGATTTATTTTATTTGACTTGCATACTCAATGGGAAAGTGATTCGAGTGGTTTTACTGGTTTTTGACTTGCATGCGCGATGGGAAATTATTATGGGTGGCCCAATGGAAATGGCTCCAGGCAGATTCAAAACTTGCATACCCAATAGAAAATTATTTTTGGTGGGTATATGGACCTTGCTATTCCCTCATGGGTCCCAACTAGCTATATAGGGCAGCAGGTGTATATTATAGCATACATTCCGTCATAATGCATTCACTCACATTATTTCTACTTGGTTGTGCTTTGCATTTATAAGTTGTGATTAGTGGATTATTGTTGTTGGACTGAAATAAGTAATTGTGGAGTCAGTTATTATTCTTGCTCTGTATCGTGAATATCCTCTTGTCTTGGATGACTTTCCTATGTGAAGGTATTGGGGTTTTTATTGATATTAGTGTTTGGTACTCGCCACCACTTCAAATGAGGGTCAGTCAAGGATGTTGTGGAGTACTAATGACCCGGTACTCACGCTTGTTTATTTCTTCATCTTAAGTGCAGGTACTGAGTCAGCTCTTCCTATACGTTGATCATATGCTTGTGTTGTGATCAATTTTGGAGACTCTTAAGGTAGTAGTTATTGATCTTAGCTACTAGCAAATATCCCTCTATCTTAGTCTTATGCGTATTTCACATTTTGAGATACTTTCAGACTCCCTTATTGTATTCTTTATTTAGAGGCTTGTACCTTGTGACCACCAGGTTTTGGGGTTGTATGCTATTTTCATATTCTTTTTTATCATTGTTTAGGAAATCCAATGGAGATTCAGTGTTGTTATCATTTCTTCCATGTATTTGCTTTGTTCTATTGTTAGTAGTGTTGGGTTGTCTTACCTAAAGCGGGAGTTTTGATAGGTGCCATTATGACTAGATTTAGGGTTGTGACAAGTTGGTATAAAAGATCTAGATTCATTAGCCTCACATGTACAAGCATAGTCTAGTAGAGTCTTGTGGATCGGTGTAGACAAGTTTTTATCTATCTTCGAGAGGCTACGGAACTTTAGGAAATTTCCCTTCTTTTTTTATCATGCAAAGATTTAGATTCCCTAATTACTAATATCCTTGTTTCACTCTATCACAGATGGTGATGACTTTTGCTACTGCAGGGAGAGATCAAGAGCCTATTCCAGCACTTGTGGCACTACCCATGTCGGTATTAGAGGATGTGGTAGGGGTTGTGGCAGAGGTCTTTCTAGGGGTAGAGCTCAGACATCTGCTCATGTTCTAGCTAAGGTAGAGTCTCCTGAGGGTGAGTATGAGTTTGAGGATGATTAGGTTCTGGTTGAGGAGGTGGGCCCAGGGCAGGCCCCACCTCAATTGTAGATGCTCCAATGCTTCACGATACTTTAATTTATGTGTTAGGGTTGTTAGAGGGTATGTCTTAGAGTGACAGCATGGATGGTACTCTAAAGGGTTCATAGACTAGAGTTGGGGCTCAGAACCCAGATCAGTAGCATATTCCATATTTTCATAGAAAAGTGGGTTAGCTAGCGGCTATATCATCTAGGTTTGATAGTATGCCTTTGTTGGGTGTAGGAATGATGAGTGGCTATGTTGGTGATGTCAGACGAGGAGCAAAGTACGTTTAAGAGGTTCAATAAGATAGATCCACCTCAATTTTAAGATGGCTAGACTAAGATGCGTCTGAGTTCTTGGTGACTTATCATAAAAGGCTTTAGAGTGTGGGACTAGTGTAGTCTCATAGGGTTGATTTCATAGATTTTCAAATGCCTAGCCCCGCTAAGTAGTGGTGGTGTTCTTATGTTGACTCTAGACCTAGAAGATCTCCTTATATGTCTTTGGAGTTGTTTGCACAGGCTTTCCTTAATTGATTTGTTCCTCGTAGCTTGAGGACTGAGCGTTGGCATTTGTTTGAGCATTTGACTTTGTATGGGATCTCATTGAATGAGTATCTGACTTAATTATATTCTTTATTTATCCATTCCTTGGTGATTCTACCAGATGAGACTAAGAGGATTCACAGGTTTGTGAGGGGTCTTACTTTCAAATTTTTAAGGTTGTTGGGAGATGCTAAGTTGTGGTGGTGAGCTTTTGTGGAATGTAGGCCAGCTTAGTCACCTCCATTGTCCTGGACTCATTCTACTTTGTATTTTTAGAGAAGTGTGTTCCTTGTACCTTGCGGGATAGGAAACGCAATGAGTTCACCAACATTGAGTAAGGTAGTTCATCTGTTACAGCCTTATGAGAAGGTAAGTTTGTCTATTACACCATATCATATGACACCATTTGAGTTAAGAGAGTTGAAAATACAGATACAGGTTCTTCTTAGTAAGGGATTTATCCATGTGAGTGTCTCCTTGTGGGATGCTCTTGTGTTATTTGATATGAAGAAATATAGGAGTATGCGAATATGCATTGATTATGTCCAGTTGAATTGTCACGCTCTGAGGCTACCCCCTAGCCGCAAAATAGTGCTTAGAGCCACAAATGACCTCAATCTAACCTATGGCCTAGAATGTACTAAACATTCTGGTTAAAATAATATATGAGCGAAAGCTAAACTGGTGTAATAATATAAGTATGGGAATATAAAACAATATCTCAGAATATAAGTATAATAAGTCTGAAATATAAACTGACTGTAAGAGCTAAAAACTGACTCTCTAAAAGCCTCTACTAAGATAAGTTGTTAGGACAAGCCCCCAATTAACTCTAATAGTCTGAAAACAAAATAAAAGACTGAATAAAATGAATATAAATCTTTCCCTCGAAATATGACGACTCACCAACTCTGTTGCTGAGAGACTGGAAAATAATACTAACTACAATCTGGATGATGAGCGTCTGAACCTACATTATGAAAGGATGCAACACAAAAGTATGCGTCAGTACTTCAAATGTACTCTTAGCATGCGAAATATGCACTATTCTATTAAGTTGGACATGAGAATATAAGTGAATCTAAAAGGATAAATAAAACATGAAACTAAAACAAGAAAATTAATGCAATGACCAAGTAGATAAACATGTAACAGAACAATACTCAATTGAATAACTGACTACAAGGTCATGCACAAACTAAGTCTGAACTGTGGGAGCTATTGTTAAATGAGATACCCCAAGCTGAGCTAACTATGAGGCCAACCTATAACCATGGTTGGGAAGGGTGTTCATACCTTGCCAAGGGTACGAACACTGACTGGATTGGATTCACTAATCTGATGTCCAAAAAGAACTACAGTGTCAAGCTTGATCTGACAGGTGACCCTTTAGAACGTACAGTGGTGCCAAAGATCTAGAACATAGGGACTTTTACTAAAAGTCTCAGCCTAACTGACGGGTGAGCCTTCATCGTTGCATCTACTCCCAATTGAATATGTAAATAAACTGAAGTGTTGGATAGCTCAAAAATACTAACTTTCTAAAAATGAAAATAATGCTAAAATGAAAGCATTCTAATCATGTAATTATGAAGGACTGAGTATCTGACTGAAAATTCATGAAATCTAAAACTTATAGGTTGTTCATAACCCATCATCCTGAAGAATATAATTACTTGTAACAGTTCTAGAATCTGAATAAAATATGCAGTGTATAATCATAGTTCAAAGTCAAGAATTATAAAACATGCTTAGGGTTTGAGAATTGTGAATGTACAGTAATGCTAGACTTCAAAGAAACATGAAATAAAGATTGCCCATAGCAAGGAAACTGAAATAAAAGGGATTCACCACATTTTGGAACCCTAGGCTCTAAAGACTTAACAAACACAGAAGAACAGAATGAACTTAGGGACTCAATGGGTGAAAGGATACCTATTTATTAATTCCCACATACCTGAGAGAAAAACCCTTGGTGAAATCTTTATGTTTGAAGCCTGATGTTGAAGAACCCTAATGCTTACTTTTGATAAGAAACACCACTTTTCTGTTCTTTCTTAAAGTCTTAGTCGATGGAATGAAAAAAAAAATCTAAGTCTGATCAAAACCCATCCAAGTATGCCCAAAATGACTTAGTGTAGGATTTAAAGGAGTAGGGAAAAGACCAAAATGCCCTGACTTAATTTGAGAAGTTATGGAAAACCTTGTCGGACGACCATGTCCAATGTCCCATTGGACTTGGCGATGGATTGTCTAGTCTGAACATCGAAATAGGGCAGGAAAACTAGCTCTTAAGGGAGTTCCCAAGGCATAGCCCCACGGTTTGTGGTAGCTCTCACGGCGCATGGCCCTAGTCGTCTGGATTGAGAGATGGATTTTGAGCTGCTGGTGGATCCCTACGGTGGCCTCCCATGGCCCGTCGAAAGTCCAACGACTATGGAAGTTGCCTATCCGAGTTAATTTAGCTGAGGTTTCTCCCACGGACGACCTAACGGGCCATCGTTCCTTGCACCGTCCATGGCACGTGCCCGTGAGGCCTGGGAATTATAGAATTTTTTTTTGAGTTTCTGAGCTTAAATGCTGGTTCAAATTCTGGGGTTTTACAATATCTCCCCCTTGGGATCATTCATCCTGGAATGCAGACTAAACAGAATGGGTTTTGAGGGAAAAAGTTGTAATCCCTACCAACTTAATTCTAAAAGTTGATTTCTAACTGATCTAAGTTCAAAAGACACGAAAGCATGTTGAAAATGCAAGAATGGCTAAGGGAACATGAAACTGAGGGGGATACAAATGAGGAAACTATTACCTCAAGCTGGAGTTGATTCGGGGGGGAAGAGGTAATGTTACTTGGTCATCATAGGTACTTCTGCTTCCCAAGTAGATCCCTCAACTAACTGGTTCCTCCAAAGGACTTTTACTGAAATAACTTCCTTGTTTCTCAACCTACTAACCTGACGATCTAGAATCTATATTGGAACCTCTTCATAGGTGATGCTATCCATCACCTACAAATTCTCTAATGGCACAACTGATGTCGGATCACCAATACACTTTTTCAACAATGAAACATGGAAGACTGGATGCACCGGTGCTAAGTCTGTGGACAATTTCAACTCATAGTCCACCTTGCAAACTCTCCTCAGAATTTTGTAGGGACCTACATACCAGGGACTAAGCTTCCCCTTCTTTCCAAATATCATCACACCCTTCATGGGTGACACCTTTAGGAAAACCCAGTCATCAACCTCAACCTTTAGGTCTTTTCTCCTCACATCTGCATAGGACTTTTGATGACTTTGAGCGATCTTCAACCTCTCCCTAATGAGCTGCACCTTTTTTATTGCCTTATGAACCAAATCTGGCCGTAACAAGGCTGCTTCACCTACCTCAAACCAGCCAACAGGTAATCTACACCTCCCTCCATAAAGTGCCTCAGACAGGGCCATCTGAATACTAGAATGGATGTTGTTATTGTAGGAAAACTCTATAAGAGGTAAAGGCTCATCCCAATTACCTTTGAAATTGATCACACAAGACCTCAACATATTTCTCTAAGGTCTAGATGGTACGTTCTGCCTGACCATCAATCTGCGGATGAAATATCGTGCTGAGATTTACCTGTGTACCAAGACCTTTCAGTAACGATCTCCAGAACTGGGATGCAAACTGAGTACCCCTATCTGGAATGATAGACAGGGAACCCCATGCAACCTAACTATCTCACAGATTTAGAGCCTAGCATAATCCTCTACTGAATCAGTAGTCTTAACAGCTAAAAAGTGAGATGACTTAGTCACTCTGCTTACTATCACCCAAATAGAGTCATGTTGTCGACGACTATGCGGTAAACCTGTAATAAAATCCATATTGATCACTTCCCATTTCTAAGTAGGAGCGCCAATATCCTGAGTCACGCCTACCGATCTTTGATGTCCTACTTTCACTTGTTGAAAGTTGGGACACTTGGTCATAAAATTTGCAATATCCCTCTGCATGCCATTCCACATCTTGGTGGCACGGGGATGAATAGAATATGTGGAGCTCTGAGCCTCTGTTAAGATATATTGCCTCATCTCATCTACACTAGGAACACATAATCGACACTGATAGCAAATTACACTATCTCTCCCTTGGGAGAAAACCTCTACTCATTGCTAATGGACTGCACCTTTCAACTGAAGTAAGATGGGATCACTGTCTTGCTTCTCCTTCACCTCAGCTACCAGAGAAGATTCTGACCCATTCTAAACTATAATACCGCTATCTGCTGGGTCTATAAGGCAAACATCTAAGCAAGCGAGCCTATTAACATCCTTAGCTAATTCCTTCTTCTCTTCCTCAACATGTGACACACTACCCATGTATAGTCTTCTAAGTGCATCATCCACTACATTGGCCTTACCCAGATGGTAGAGCATATTCATATCATAATTGTGGAACTTGAGCCACCTTCTCTAGCAAAGATTCAACTCCTTCTGGGATAACACGTACTGGAGGATCTTATGGTCTATAAACACATCCACTTGGACACCATACAAGTGTGTCTCTAAATTTTCAAGGCAAAAACAATCGTTGCAAGCTCAAGGTCATGAGTCGGGTATATATTCTCATGAATCTTAAGTTGTATGGAGGCATAGGCAATGACCTTACCATGCTGTATTAAAACACAACCCAACCGACTATGGATGCATCACAATACACCACAAAGCCATCTAAACCCTCTGGTAGAGTTAAAACTAGAGTTCTGGTCAACCTGGTTTTCAACTCCTGGAAGTTCATCTCACACTCATCTGACCACTAGTACTTGACCTTTTTTTGAGTAAATCTTTTCAATGGGGCAGCTATGGATTAAAATCCCTCAACAATTCTCCTATAGTAACCAGCCAAACCCAAAAAGCTCCTGATATCTATCGGAGAAGTGGGTCTACACCAGTTCTTCAGTGCCTCTATCTTCTGCAAATCTACTCGGATGGGCTCCTTAGACACCACATGTCCCAAAAAGGCAACTGGCGACAACCAAAATTCACACTAAGTGAACTTGGCAAATAACTGGCGATCTTTGAAAGTTTGCAGTACCACTCTCAAATGGTTCGCATGCTCCTCCTCACTTTACGAGTAAACAAGAATGTCATCTATAAAGACAATAATAAACATGACCAAATACTATTTCAACACCCTGTTCATTAAGTCTATAAAAGCTGTAGGAATATTCGTTTGTCAAAAAGACATAACTACAAATTCATAGTGACCATACCGAGTTCTGAAGGCTATATTCAGAATGTCGCACTCTCTGACTCTGAGCTGATGATAGTCGCCTCTGAGGTTTATCATAGAAAAGAAACTAGCACCCTGAAGCTGGTCAAACAAGTCATCAATCCTAGAAATAGGATACTTACTCTTGATTGTGACTTTGTTCAACTGACGGTATTTGATGCACATCCTGAGAGAACCATCTTTCTTATGCACAAAGAGAACTGGAGCACCACAAATAGAGATGTTGCGCCTGATAAAACTCTTATCTAAAAGGTCTTTCAGTTGTTCCTTTAACTTTTGAAGCTCGGCTGGAGCCATAAATTATGTAAGGTGGAATTGAAAAAGGTTGGGTAATTTGAAGGAGATCCATTCTGAAGTCAATTTCCTACTTAGGAGGAACTTTGAGCGGATCATCTGGGAACACTTATGGGAATTCATTAACCACGGGGACTGATTGAAGAGTTGGAGTTTTGAAATCTAAATCTTTAACCCAAACAAGATGGTATATATACCCTTTGGAAATTATTTTCCTGGCTTTAAGGTAAAAGACAAATCATTATTTTCGCACTGAGGTATTACCCTTCCAATCTAAGACTTGCTAATTTGGAAACTGGAATAGAACAACCATGGTTCTACAATCGACTGAGGCATAACAAGAGTGTAATTAGTCCATGCCTAAAAAACATCAATGTCAGTCATATCTAACTCTACAAGGTTAGCTGAGGTGACTTTTTGAGAAACTGTGACCGGGCAATTTCTGTATACCCGTCTGGCTATGGCCAAATCATAACCTAGAGTAGAGACTAAGAAAGGTTCTGGGAAGATTTCTATACTGACACCGAAGTATACTGCTATATAAGGAGTCACAAAATAAAGTGTGGCTCTGGGATCTAAAAGTGTATAAACATCAATGTCAAAGACTCGTAATGTACCAGTAACCATATCAGGGGAATCCTCCTGGTCCTATCGAGTCTAGAGAGCATAAAGTCTATTTTTGCATTTATCCCCACCTGCACTAGACGAGGCACCCTGCTGAGTCAAGTGACCTACTAGAGCTGCTGGGGAGTTAGTCTGATTCTGCTGGCGAGTATCCTTGCCTCTCATTGAAGTAATTAGGCACTCCTTCAACATATGACCTGTATTGCCGCACCCAAAACAATTTTCACTGCCGACCATACACTCACCATAGTAGTTCCTACTACACTTCTTGCAAACCGGATGAGTACGTCAACTAGTGACACTACCTTGTGACTTAGATCCTGGTGTCCTATCCCGTTGATCCTGTCTTAACTTGGGGACTGGGCACTAGTAGAGAATGGGGCTGGAGCTGAAGATTTTTGGTGGAACTATGAGCAACTACCATCGTTTTTATCACTTTTCAGACTTTTATAAAAGAGAATGGTTTTTGATACTTTTCAAAATAATTCTAAATAAAACAGAGTCGACACTTAATTTTTATAAACAAATTAAGAAAACTTAAAAGAATTTCAAAGACTTAAAAATAGAAATAAATCTTTAAATTAGAAAAAAATGGGTAATGGTTCAATTAACGTCTTAAAAGGGGTTTTAAGGCACTTAAGAACGTCCATTTAAAAATGGTTGACCAATGAACGATTTTTGACTAACTTGAAAATGACTAATTTTGAAAGAGTTTGCAATAATGAAATTAACGATTTAAACAAAATGCTATTAATCCATCCAAGGCAAATATAAATTATTTCAATTAAAGAAAATTCTTTTTTTATGAGAATATTCAAATTAGGGAAATTTTAAAGCAAACTAAAATTTCAAGCAAAAAAGTTGTTCAAAAAAGAACTTATTTCGAGCATTTAAAAGAAGATTTTATTTAAAAGGGCATTTTTTCAAAAATTTGAAGAAATTTTATGTGATTACAAATAATCCAAACTTTGGAAGTAAATAATAATATTTTTAACTAAACGAGGAAAAGGTTGAGAAGTTAATTTGACTAATTTGACCGGTTACAAGTTTTGAAAGGAAACATATTTCTATGTCAAAGAGAATCCCTTTTAGGCAAATTAAGATAAAATCTATCTTTCTCATTTTTTAACCGAACTAAATTAAGCGACGAAGTTTGGGTAGAACAAATCGCAAGTTGCGTGTACTGCTGTGTATAGTGTTGTATACCAGTTGTATGCTTCATATTTTCTGCTCCCAACCCCGGTATGTCAGCTTTTCCCTTTTTGCTTTCTCCTTCTTGGTCTTGTATAGCAGCTCTTTTGGCTAGTGTATATCACTATATATCAGTCCATTTTGGACTTGATTTGAGAAGTTAAGGATTAACCCCAATAGAAATGCAAGGCAAAGAGTCCAAGTCGACTCGATAGGAGGTGTTCATGCATAAGACGGAAAGTAAAGGATTAGTATCAGGCTATATTTTGGCACAACACTAAAAAGGAAAGACAACGGAATGAATTTATGTCAAAAGCATTTCATACGACTTAAAAAAAGAAACTAGTCGTTCAAGCACACAAACACTCCAAATGTAAAGCGCATTTCATATTTATACAGTGGATTACAAATCAAAATAAGTTGAGAATGGAAGGATATTTCTTGTAACCGATAATAAGTTTTCAGAGAAGAAGAACAAGTTAATAGCTACATTCTATATATAGGACTTAAAATAGTCACTAATCACAACTAACTTATAGACAATTATTGAAAGATGAGCGGATAATCATATGATTAGATATGAATCAACAATCTTAACACGATTTCAATATCTCATCTAACTTGGACGAGAACAGATTCTTGATTTAGTCTTAGGAATCGATAAGTAAAACAATCTCAACTGCATTTTTTGTGAATTTCACAAATGAATAGAATTGACATGCATTCACACAATATCACCAAGAGAACCACACAGTCTAAATCTAGGTGAAATTGACCCTACAAGAACTTTTAAGAATCCATAACATGAATCCGTGAATTTTTTTAACAAAACGGCCATCCAAATGATTTTAACACATATAGGAATAACACCAAAGCTTTGGATTTATGCTACTAAACCAACTTTAAACTTATGTTAATCAAACTATAAAGGGCAGAGTGACACTTGAACAAAATCAGTGAGATAAAAGAAATAAATCCTTTCTAGTAACAAAACTCAAAGTTGGGTCATTGAATCTTTAAAACAAGCTGATGAGAATAAACTTAGGCAGGATCAACTTATTTCCCTCTTGGGCCTCAAATGGTATCAAAACCCAAGTGAATATTTTGAAGAAATTCGTATTCAAAAGCCACAAGACTATTCTCTAGGTTGGAATTAAAGCTTGGAAAATTGCTTAAGGCCGTTCTATAGACAAACAATGACGAGAAGAAAGTTCACTACTTTAAGCATATTTCATTTTTTTCTTGGCAGTAAAACTTGATGCAACAGGATTTCAATAATTCAGCCAAATACCATAAGAACAAATAAAGTAGAAAAAAATAGGAAAGAAGAAGATTGATAACAAGTGAACTAACAATACGTTTCTATTTTTCCAGAACAAGAGTTTTGATCACTGCTGGACTTATATTAAACACGTCTACCACTAGAGATGCTTCCTAGGATTGATTAAACTATGCCTCTCATGGCAGTGAAACATGAACACAACAACCAGCTATCAAGAAAAGGCCTCAGAGTTATGAACCAACACTTAACGAATTCATCAGATATCCAAAACAATGAACACGTAAGATGTTCAAACAAGTAGAAAGGAAAGAGAGAAGTTTCAGTAATTATAAACTGATGGTATAGCTATCATTTATTCATTGAAATCATACTCAACGAGTTTGTAGAGAGATTCATATCACACCACACATATCATGAATACTAGTTGCTTAGATAATCTAAAGGAATTTTGGGAGTTTCAAGTCTTTAGGAGCTCTTGGGATGAGCCAAACCGGTAAGTTCAAAGCTCATCCCAAGCTCGACTATTCCCCAAAATCTCAACCCATTTTGCTTGACAAAACAAAAACCAACACAGCCAGCCAAACTACAAATGGAAACTTGATACCAGTAAACCAAACACAATAATCCAACACACAAATATGACTTAGAAAAGAAAAACAGTAAAGTAAAGGAGGGATTTTACCTCTTTTCGGGCAGCAAAACTGAGACAAGACGAGTTGGGTTTTTCTGATGACTTTTCAAAAAACAAAAGATTTTAAAATTCTTGGTCTGCGATTAGCAAAATAAAAATAGATCAAAAACCTCCAAGGAAGCTTAAAAGAACCGTGTGATTTTGCTTAGAACCTTCTTTGATTTTTTGGATTTTCCCAAGTGCTAGAGAAAAGGACTCTCCAAAGCCTTGCTATCCAAAAAAAAAAAACCTCCCCTTAATCAATGAGAGAGGGGGTGTTTATATAGGAGATTTCTAGGGTTCCAATGGATGGAAAAATAGGGGGGAAAACATTGAGGAAAATCGGATAGAATTTTGGGAATTTTGAAATCCAAATCCCAAAATTCACGTGATGATGCCACGAGCGTGAATTTGAGGTACAAAATTGATCATGCACCGGTGATTTTGAAGATCATCTGCCGCATTTCTAGGAAAGGGAACGTTGAGAGACCACCTATCCTCTTCTTGGTACTTCTAGAACTTGGACATCGCAATAAATTCATACAACAAACGAAGGTGAGGGGAAACAGACGGAGGGTTGACAATTTGAGGAGATTTGGGAGAGATTTGGCTTCATTTGGAGCTGATTGGCAGGTCGTTTGGTATATGCGTTTGATGGAGTGTACTGGTTGTTCTTGTTGTTATCGTTGTCGTCTGTGGAACAAATGAAGAGATAGAGAGGGAGTTTAAGGGTCGTTTTGTTTGCGTTGTGTTGTGAGAGAGAGTATAAGGGAGTGATGGTGAGGTTGGGCCGGGTTTTTGGGAAGATTGGCTTAGGAGTTAATTGGTGTGGGCTGGAAGCTAGGAGGAAAAAGAGTGGACTGAAATGGTCCAATTTGCAAGCTAATTTAGGCTTAATGAATTAGCCAATTTCATTGCAATTGTAGCCACATTGAATTAAGATTGTGGTCAAATTTTGATTTAAAAGGTGACCAAATTGAATTGATTAGGAAATTTAGACCATAATTGGAAGAGGGACAAACTAAATACGATTAATTTAATCGAGCTTTATTATTTTAAAACAACTAGAATAATTAATTTGCTATCGTATTTAAACATGTGTTCATGAAAATACCAATCTTTCACAATTTAATTCCCGTTTGAATTATTTCGATCAAAATTGGCAGTTTTAAATATTTGAAATAATTTTTGGGAAAAATCCTTTGAATATCTATCAAAAATCACAAAATGATACATCTATATATATTATGAATATACATAGATGCATGTTTATTCATGAAGATTATAGAATATTCTCCGAAATTAATTTTGAATATTTTTTAATTATAAAATTAATTATTTAAAATTATTTAAAATCTAAAAGCTCGATAATTAATCAAATAGTGGAGGGTAAAAATTGGGTGTCAAAAACTACCCCTCCCTTTGGGTAGGGTGAGTGTAATGAACACTGGGCAAAGGGAATTGACGATCCCAATTTTATCCGACCACTAGTTCATCTCTTGGAAGCAGTTGGTTTTAGCACGAATTTCAAGGAATCATGGCCGAACTCTGGTATCGATTTTCCTACATATCCCAGTTTATATGAGAATTCAGGTCACTTGTAGTTCAAAATGCTTGATTTTATGCACGACTTTCAAAGAAACTCAACAGTTATCCCGACCTTGAATCAAGGAAAGGTCGGAAAGCTGGGGAGTAAAAAGATTGGAGGGAGTTTGGAATGTAGTCAAGTTTTCATCATAGAGCTTGCCTACATATCCCAGGACTCGGGGAATCTGGTTTCCTGTAGTTTGACTCAATCGGTGAAAAAGGTCATCTTTATGTTTAAGACCACCTTTGGTTTAGGATGAGTGACAAGTGAATTGACCCATAGAAAAGAGACTTGTAACCTCTCAACTATTAATGTGGTGCACTTCACACCCATAAATAAGATTTACTTGGACATAATCTCCAAAGCTCGAGGTGTATCATCACCCGGATTTGAAAAGAAGGAATATAGCTTCAAGCGTGAGGTCAAGTAGTACCCTGGATGTAAAACTAAGATCCTTACGATAGGAGATACCCACATGCCTTCTGATAGGGGTGTGGTTTGATTAAAGTGGAAGTCGATTCTTAACTCGCGTCCAAAGAGTTTGATATTCCTCTTCAAACTATGTCCCAGTTTGCTGCTAAGAAAAAGTTTCACGTTGTGATATGTCCTTTTTGGTGTAGTCTGCACCTGTGGTTTTATTTTGAGAATTTCATCCTTCTTGGATGCTCTCGACAACATGTCAAAACAAAATGGTTAGTGGCAAAGTAATTCCATTTGGAGAGAGTTTTTTTTTTGTCATACCTCATCCTTGAATTACGTTCGAATCCTGTGTAATGACGTCTTTTTGACGTATTTCATACCTGTTATTGTTCTTTGAGATTTTCATCCTCTTGGATGTTCTTGACAATATTTTGAAAAGATTGTTAGTAGTAAAATAGCACAATAAGGAGAGATAGTCTTGTACCTAATTTATTTGGCGTCTGTTGTTTGTGAATCGGACATTGTCCCTGTTTGTCTCTGTTTTAAGAAATAGCAATTTCCATGATGATTAAGCCTGATGACCTTATTGGCTATCAGATAGGATTGCTTGGTGTGCATTCCCATTGTTGTGACTTAAACACTTTGCGCATTTCCATTGTTGCGGCTTAGAAGTGTTAGATTAGCGCATTCCCATTGTTATGACTTAAACACTTTGCGCATTCCTGTTGCTACGGCTTAGAAGTGTTAGATTTGCGCATTCCTGTTGTTGCGACTTAAACACTTTGCACATTCCCATTGCTGCGGCATAAAAGTGTTAAATTTGCACATTCCCGTTGTTGTGACTTAAACACTTTGCGCATTCCAGTTGCTGCAGCTTAGAAGTGTTAGATTATCCAACATTATGGCGGTTGAATATGGTGATCATTGAGTATGATGACTTTTGTAGTCATTGCGATGGTGACAGTCCTCTTGACCATTTATGGCATTCTTTTGAATGTGATGGCCTTCTTGGCTATTGGTAGCGTATTTGCATATTTCTTTAGGGTAAGTCTCACGCATTATCTGTATTGATACGACCAAAAGATGTTCCCTGAATTGTCAGGCTTTGGGTAATCTAGCACATCTTCCGACTTTGGATAGAGGCGGCTTACAGATGCCTTTGATTTGCCAACTTCGAGTAATCTTGCACATCATCTGACTTTGTATAGAGGCGGCTAACAGATGTCCTTCGAATTTCCATTTTTAGGGTAATCCCGCACTTTTATCTGATCTTGGATATAACGCGACTTATAGATTTCCCTTGAATTGCTAGCCTTTGGGTAGTCCTGCATAATATCAACGAGGATATGTTGTGGCTTATAGATAACCTGTCACGACCCAATTTTTCAGTCATGATGGCACCTACAACCCCCGGTAGGTGAACCAATCCCCGTAGCCCAGAACAGTTAGTAATGGGCTACTATCTAAAAAATAAGGGAACAAGACAAATAAAATAGATAACAGGGATATATAAATATATACATATGCGAAAACTAAACCAAACCCCAAAACCTGGTATCATAGTATAGAGCCAAACTACATACATGGAGTGCAAATAATCCAAAACTATATATACAGATGTCTCTGAATGGTAATAGAGTACATGAAGCAAAAGATAAACTAAAGCTAAGCTCCGATCGCCAAGAGCTCACCCTCAGTCTGAAGTAGTCCCCAACAGATCTCCA